>WURV02216984.1:0-10667 GCA_011762755.2 Epimenia babai
TTGTTTTAGAGATTAAAAAAGGGATAACAAAACCTAGACGTACAGGTCCATGTGTGTATAGATGAATAAAAAAACTATCAAAACCTAGACGTACAGGTCCATGTGTGTATAGACGAATAAAAAAACTATCAAAACCTAGACGTACAGGTCCATGTGTGTATAGACGAATAAAAAAACTAACTAAACGTAGATGTACATGGTCCTGTTTTAGAGATGAATGAAGAGTTAGCAACACGTAGACGTACAGGTCCATGTGTGTATAAATGAATAAAGAACTTGCAAAACGTAGACGTACATGGTCCCTGTTTTAGAGATGAATGGAGAGTGAACAACACGTAGACGTACAGGTCCATGTGTGTATAAATGTATAAAGAACTGACAAAACGTAGACGTACATGGTCCCTGTTTCAGAGATGAATGAAGAGTTAACAACACGTAGACGTACAGGTCCGTGTGTCTATAAATAAATAAAGAACTAACAAAACGTAGACGTATATGTCCCTGTTTTAGAGATGAATGAAGAGTAAACAACACGTAGACGTACAGGTCCATGTGTGTGTAAATGAATAAAAAAACTAGCAAAACGTAGACGTACATGGTCCCTGTTTTAGAGATGAATAAAGAGTTGACCAGACATAGACGTACAGGTCCGGGTGTGTATAAATGAATAATGAACTAACAAAACGTAGACGTACATTGTCCCTGTTTCACAGATGAATGAATAGTTAACAACACGTAGACGTACAGGTCCGGGTGTGTATAAATGAATAAAGAACTAACAAAACGTAGACGTATATGTCCCTGTTTTAGAGGTGAACGTAGAGTTAACAACACGTAGACGTACAGGTCCGTGTGTGAATAACGAACTAATAAAACGTACCTTGTCCTTGTTTTAGAGATTAAAAAAGGGATAACAACACCTAGACGTACATGTCCATGTGTGTATAGATGAATAAAAAAAACTATCAAAACGTAGACGTACATGGTCCCTGTTTTAGAGATTAATGAATAATTAACAACACTTAGACGTAATATTCCATGTGTTTATAAATGAATAAAGAACTAACAAAACGTAGACGTACATGGTCCCCGTTTTAGAAGTAATGAAGGGATAACAACACGGAGACGTACAGGTCCCTGTGTGTATAAATAAATAAAGAACTAACAAAACGTAGACGAACATGGCCCCTCTTTTAGAGATGAATGAAGAGTTAACAACATATAGACGTAGAGGTCCGTGTCTGTACAGACGAATACAAAGTTAACAATATGCATGTAGCTTTACAGGTCTCTGCCCCTATACGGCCAAACAGCAGGTCTAAACTCGTCTTATTCACAACGAAGTCGGGACGTTTCATGACTTTTATATTGATTTTGACAGCCTTCTCGACATCAGATATACTGCGGCTCGAAAAAATATAAATTTACAAAATCTTCTACATTTGTATATTGATAAAGTTATATTGGCTACGCACCAAATGTAGACTTAATGTAAAGTTATAGAGCAAACTAGAGCCCGGAAAACTACACAGGAATCCGCGTGCACGCTGGTATCGATTTGAAATGTTATGATGTATTAGAGGAAGTACTAGTATTTAGTCGAGTGGTATAAACACTGAACTCGTAATTGTAAGGTCGCGGGGTCGTAACTACCCACCGGTAAACTTTTTTGCGAAGCTACTAAGTAAGTCATTTATCCCCGCTTGCTGCAGTTCACCCATCTCTAAAATGCCTAGATGTTAGGTATTCATACTAGAGGGGGTAGTGTACGAGTGTGGAAGATATTGCATATGCGCTGCATGTAGCTGTCAAAACATTCATTGTAAACCGCATCTACGAGTCTTGGCTGATAACTGCGACCTATAAATGTTGTACTTCGCCTACTTTTAAACACCGGCTGGTAAATGTCAATCGCTCTCAGAAACGATATTTCGTGTACGAATCGAGATACCGTGTGAGGATCACCGCTGCTCCTTCTATCTGTATCTTTCAAGCTCGTTGTTTGCGATACGAGATGTTCGATTCACATGAAACGTCCATGTGGAGTGTGTTGAAATTTCGAAATTTCCTAAAACGCGCTGGCGGTTATCAGTTCGTTGAATTGTTTCGGATCAACAAAATCCTAAAATATCGCTAGTTTAATAGATCTGAGCGGGTATTATCGCGAAACACGAACTGAATATTAGTGCCAGAGCTAGCCTGGGAATGGAACGTGTGGGGCCGAAACAGACTAGAACCGCGCCTCAGCAATTTATATTTGCAAACTTTGCCTTAAAGAAATGACGTCTTGTAAGATCAATTATATCGTTGTATTTCTATTGTACTATTTAAATGAAAATGTGACAATGTATGGGTGTGTTCCCTGTGACAGTGTATGGGTGTGTTCCCTGTGACAATGTATGGGTGTGTTCCCTGTGACAATGTATGGGTGTGTTCCCTGTGAAAATGTATGGGTGTGTTCGCTGTGACAATGTATGGGTGTGTTCCCTGTGACAATGTATGGGTGTGTTCCCTGTGACAATGTATGGGTGTTTTCCCTGTGACAATGTATGGGTGTGTTCCCTGTGACAATGTATGGGTGTGTTCCCTGTAAAAATGTATGGGTGTGTTCGCTGTGACAATGTATGGGTGTGTTCCCTGTGACAATGTACGGGTGTGTTCCCTGTGACAATGTATGGGTGTATTCCCTGTGACAATGTATGGGTGTGTTCCCTGTGACAATGTAGGGGTGTGTTCCCTGTGACAATGTATGTGTGTGAATCATGGACAATGCGGCAGACTGAAAGGAAGAAGATCGATAGTTTCGAGTTGTGGTGTTGGAGAAGACTCGTAAGAATCCCACGGACAGCAAAACGCACAAACATTTCTGTTTTGGATCAAATTAAACCGTCTCAACCATTAGAGTCATTAATTATGAAACAAAAACTTTCGTACTTAGGGCACATAATGAGAAAACACAACAGTCTCGAAAAGTCAATCATGCTTGGGATTGGAGAAGGTGGAAGAGGGAGAGGAAGACCGCGCACACGATGGAAGGATGACATCAAGACAGTGACGGGACTCACACTCTCAGAACTGGTCAAGTTTATGGAGGACCGTAACGATTTGGGGAGGCTGATCACGACAATCACCAGAAGTCGGCCACGACTTGACCGGACAAGGTGACAAGGTGAATTACTATTAAGGATGCATGCACCAAAAATCTTACTAGCAATGAACTAAGGCGTTGTTGGATCATAACATAAAAAGTACTTATTTAATATGTCTCTTCACCTCTCCGGCAGAATACACCCCACAGATGGACCGTTTAGCAGCCAGGAATTTTTTTTATTTTTTTCTGCAACAAAGTATACCCAATTGAATAGAGAATTGGTACGATGCGGTATGGTTAGGAATCTGGACGTATCCTAGAAACTGAAACTGATAGTTTCTTTGGCGCTTCAAAGCTAATTTTGGCAAACTTCAAGCTAATTCAGCTAATTCTGTGATATAAATGTACTCATTATTTTTTCCCATGTTCCACATATTAGCAAAGAATTAATAATGCGGGGCACCATCACAAAAATTCGACTGAAAAACTTCATGTACGTAAGTTACGGTCGTTTACCTACTAACTACCTTGGGGTTGGGCACAGCTTCTGTTACTCTGAAACCTGTAGGATTATTTAAATAGATTACCCTAAAATATTCTCCGTGCGTAATTCTATTTGAGGCATTTCATGATCAAAAACTTATGATAATTGTGATTGTTCTTAATACAATAATATAATTGAATCTGTAAATAACAATATTAATAATAATAAAGAGGTTTTATTTGAAGTGTCGAAATATCGCTTATAATATTTTCAGTTGATGCCTACGGCACTATCTTGAGGATGATAGTTATGATACCTTTAGGTAGTTGAACAGTTAAATCAATACTATCTTAAGCGAAATGTAATGCTTATAGGTTATGACCATTGGTAGAAATGAAGTTGGTGCATATATATATATATATATATATATATATATGTATATATATTATAATATAATAGTAATGGATGACAATAACACCATTAATCAACATTACGAACAAAAGTCATCTGAGTTATCAACATCCTTCAGGGACTCATGATATGATTGGGGAAGAATTAGATATGACACGAATTTCTTATTTATGGAGAGGTTTCTTCATTTTGTAGATAATGGGAGAGGTTAAAGTTGTTTGCTTGTTTACAGAGTAGGGAGTTGTAGCCAACAGTTTCAAAGGTTTTATCTTGAGTGCAGTGACATAAACAAATTTATGTTTAGATTAGTTGTTTGCTTCGAGCCTAATTTATTACTCTTCTTAATAACAGGGCCTGCGAGGAATTTTTCTGGCTTCAACTGTACTGTTATGGCCCGATGAAATTGTTGGTCACGGATTTACCTTTTCGCAAAACTTTTCATGCATGTGTCCCGTTGTGAATTCACAGGTCCTACGATTTTATTGTTCTCGAGCCTGGCCCACATTTGAATTTGATCATTGGGCCGAATGGTACAGGAAAGTCAGCTATCATGTGCGCGATGTGTCTCGGCCTGGGTGGACATCCAAAAACAGTAGGACGAGCCCAGAATTCATCACCTCAGGAATATATAAAATATGGCGAGGATAAAGCCACCATCGAAATCCATATGTGAGATTAACTGAAAGTGAATGGTGATATTATGTCTTATATTTATGTATTTTTGAGGTTACTAATTCGATACTAATTTAGCTACAACTCCTGACTACATAAGCTACTGTATATGTATTGCAGAAAGGTGCCATTAGATACATTACGAAGTCACATTACTTGGATTACACAACTATATATACTCTTTTATAATTTTAAGTAGTTAAAGCTCAATGAAACCAACTACCAAACTTGCTCCCTTGTGTATAAGGCGTACTATTATCTATTACCTGTCATTTTTCAATCATACTTTTTTGGGAATATTGACCCGATACATCGTGATGATCTCAGGTGAACCTATGACTTCACACATTCCTCCATTTAAAACTACCAAAAAGGCAATGTGTATATCCATAGCAGGTATTCAACTCTTGCATAACGACATGAAGGAAGAAATGAAATTCTAACGTAATGAGTAAAGTTAAAATTTTTCAGACTCTATATGAGTTTAGTCAATGGCTGAATATAAAATATAAAGATTCACCCTGAATTAGAGCATGGCGTCGCACTTCCTAAACTTATGTATTATGTATTCTATTGAAGACATGTATTTAACGATGATATGTAATAGGTTTATGTCATTTTGTGGCATAGTGTATGTTAATATGATTGATTGATGCGTTGTATGATATTGCTTAGTTGTAATATCCATGAATATTATATAGCTTTCTATTATCCTTGGTTCATATAAATATATAAAGTATTTTACTCAGCTAAAAATTGTGTGTAAATATGTTACTAGTTTCGGACAACTTTTTATCCCAGAATTTCAGAGTGAAATTCACTCAAAAACCCGAGTATCTGAAAAAAATTAAAAAATAATAAATTTTTCCGTCTAGGATGCAACGATGCTAATCACTTAACTTGATGCATTATTATGTCTCCCGAGGAAATTATGTCATTATAACAGCGAGCGTCTTAAATAAGTATTAAATTTCTGCCGCATCCGTTCAACAGAAATTCATTTGAATATAATTGACCATATTGACCAATTGTAATATGGCCAATTCAAGACATGTGTTGTCTATTCCATATATGATTTTTATGTGTATGTATACCTAAATATCTGTATATATTCGTGTTCATAATTTCCTGTATAACATGTATAGTTGCTAAATGACATCATAGTATTACATATCATTGTGTTTTTACCATTAAATAAATAAAACATAATTTGCCACATGCCATATAACACGTAATATGAGCTTATGTTCTTGGAGTGTATCCTGCTATAATGAATTTTATTTTTTGGAAATAGTAATGCAATGTCATTGCTATTCACCACCTGTTTTATTCGTTGATCCATTTTTAATCCACAGCTGAAGGTGTTGCAGCCTGTTATATTGGATATGTTCACTCTATAGTGTGTCCGATTCCCATAAAGGAATATAAAATAACACTTCATATTGTTGATAGTACTGATGTATAAATTCAGGTAGATCTTTATTTTGTGTTTATATTTTTTTCTGCCGTTGTAGCCATGGCAGCGGTTATTAAGGACGACTCTGTGTTTTCTATATAGCATGATTAAAAATGTTGGATTAAAATAAAAAATTAGGGATGTTTGTTGTTTCAGAAATGACGGCGAGAGGGGAGAATGTATTATAAAGCGGGTGATTTGTAGGTCAACAAAGACAACTGTATTCACAATTAATGATCACAAGGCTTCCCCGAACGAGGTAACCTGATAGTCCGGGCACTTTTCATCCTTACTAATAACATCTGTCAAATGGTGCTAGGTTTTGAATAATTTCTTGTTTTGGAGGTGCCCTAATAACTAGTATGTCTCTAAGGGTTGGAATATGCCAACTAGTCTCGCTTTTCTAAGCCATGTTTGAATGTTCCAACTGGTGTCGCTAGTCTGAGTCTTGTATAAATGTCCACCTGATGTCTCGTCAGACACGATTTGCTGCCTTATAACGCCATGGTGATTATTACTTGTAGGTGAATCAGCTGGTGGCAGGCATGCATATCCAAGTCAACAATCTCTGTCAGTTCTTACCCCAAGAAAAGGTCTCTGACTTTGCCAAAATGACCCCAGAAGAATTGCTAGAAAACACAGAAAAGGCTGTACGTTTCTAACAACAGTTTACACGAGATGGTGATTGGTTGTATTAATGTCCGATCATACATCAACCAATAGTTTAGTTACTCATTTTGTGTTTGTATCGGCTCATTTCAGAATCGTTTGAAAGTATCACTAGGCCAGATTTTTATGCATTATGGGCCATGTATGGTCCTTTACAAAACTCGCTGGGGCTCCAACGAACAAGACACTATCCTTCTTGCTTCCGTCAAAGATTCTACTCTCAGTTATCTGACATCAGACGTCACCACCTGGTATGCGAGATCGTCGAATAAATGAACTGGCTTAATTTTCCTGTATGTTTCCCGTGATGTTATGCTGAGTAAATCATATCACAACCAGCACTCCGATTACATTGAGTGCATTTAGAATATAATGTTCGAAAAACTCACGAATTAATAAACAAATCTATTAATTGAATATGGTGTTTGACTTCAATTCTGTTATTAAAAATCAGCGATAGTTCGCTGTTTATCAGTCTTAATGTTTAATGAAAGATCCTTGATCTTAAGTAAAGCGGTCAGATCCTCGGTTACGAAAACGTCCGTGGTTGTTCAACGAACATCTGCAGATCGGTAATCTGGTGCATTTGGCGGCTGTGGCACTCACTTCTCCCGGATAAATATCCCATGTCTATTTGTGCGTTGTCACTTTCTGTCACCTCGGACATGTGACTAAGCTGACAATTTCGTCATCTCTTGATTTTGTCGTGATTTCGGCGCTGGGGTATAGATTTACGACACTTAATGATCATGCGCTCGAGTCGCACTGCACGCGCTCGTGTTGTACAGTCAACGCTGCAGCACGCCATTTAAGTCAACACATGAGCTTTTTACCACCCAGATATAATCACGGTCGCCGGTAGATCGCACACTCGGATAAATAGGGTCTATTGTAATAGTAAATAGCCACTATATAAGTCACCGACTATGAGCCTCGGTTCAAGAAACGTAAACATCTGGATAAATGACTACTAATCATACTAAGAAAAAATACGTTCCTTACGATGCCAAGGATTGTTAAATATGGGTACTAGATAAAAGAGTGACAGCAGGCTAGTGTATGATCATCAGTGTATGTTTATCTCCCCTCCAGCAACCGTTTCTCGGCATAATTATGTCGCCAGAATATAACTCCAGAAAGTCTGCTATCCATCTCTTTACATCTACACCTACAGCCCATCATCATACCCTAGTCCTCTTCGAACTGTACTAGCTACGCATGCAAAATCCTCACGACCATTGAATGTAACCATGGCTCCGCTCCTAACTATTTGCAAGATCTTATTTCTGTCAAGACACTGTCTCGTTTTCCTTGGCAATCTCAACACATAACTCTTTATGTTCCTAAAACCAAGTAGGTCAGTTTTGGATATAGAAACATTCCCTGCCCCTAAACTCTTCAATAACCCTTCATATAAAAAATTAGGTGTTGCAAAATCCTCTCCTCTCTTCAATCACTCGTAAAATCACATCTCTTTTGTCAAGCTTCTGATAGACATACGATTTTGTGAACTTACATCACTCTACATTCTGCTTTTTTCCTTCATTTTTACACAAGTTGACTGTGCGTTGTGTCTATCTAATTTGTACAATACACATATTATTATCATGATTATCACAGCTTTAACAAATTTAGTTTAGCGTGCAACATATGCAGGCTGTCTCGACATTGCAAACTACCAGTGTGAATGATTGAAGGTCAGGTCCTTACTCCGACTCAGTGGTTTCCCTACCATAAAAAATATGGCCGACTATCCAGTGACATTGCGTTAACTCAAGTGTCCGCACGCTTTGTAAAGAGAATTGATCACTCCCGGTCTATTTCTACGTACGTAATTGTGAATTTGTGATTTTTTCAACATCCACGACAGGTGGGTGAGGATGAGATGCAGGAAGCCCACCAGAGGCTGAAGGATGCGCGGAAGACAGCTCTCCAATTGGATCATAACTACCGCAGCCTAAACGATCGATTGAGCGAATCGAAGAAACAGAACGAGCGCATGATTCAAGATGTCAGGAACTTCGAGGAACGGCAGGCGAACCTAAAGGTCATAGACAATGTCAAGATGAAGATTCCATGGGTGGTGCGTACTGTTCATATCCTTGATTATTTTTAACATAAATGGCTCAGTTGTGGAGAAGGTAACAATAGGCTAGGTATCACTCCGTTGTCTGGGCTATTGATTCTTTACAAGGCTAGTACATCGTTAATGTGACAGTGGATTAGCCTCATTCATAAGGACTGGGAAAAAGCTGTATTGAAAAATGTCAGAGTGTGGGGAGACAATTGTACAATGTTCCAAATGCTTTCAAATAGCCAAATGCCTACTAACAGCCAAATGCCTACTAACAGCCAAATGCCTACAAACAGCCAAATGCCTACAAACAGCCAAATGCCTACATGTGTAATACTCGGCTAGATCTGTGATAATTAATGATGATTTACAACAGAAGACGAGATGGTAAAGAGGTTAGTGCGATGCAGCCCATCCAAAGAACATCTGAAATACTGTCACGTCAGATGGAAGAAGCCCTTACGTGATCACGCTGCTAGGGCATCCCAGATAGCCACAAGCAGACGGTGCTTACGGTACCTCACCTCTTGCTCGAGAAAGCCACAGACTGGAGCTGGAATCGATCCAGGGTTTTCTGGATTTATGTTTAACGATCTAACCACTTTGGTCACTGCCCTCCTGCCATTGTTACTGACTATATATCCCCATAATTAGAGCCGCACGTTAATGTTAATTCAAACTGATTATTGTGCAGAGTTACAGCATCAAACGCATGGAGCATCTAAAAATGAAGGCCACGGCTACAGAGAAAGAGCGAGAGTTGGCTGAATTTCAGAAACAATTGGCTCCCATGAGGGGCGAGAAAGAGGACCTGGAAAAGGGGTTGAAGCGCTTGATGGAGGATAAGACGACTCAGGTAAAGTTTGTAAATGGTAATTCATAGGGTTTTATTGTTCTAGTTTTTGAATATTAGTGTTGCTGAATGTGGTATGCCATTGACAAAAATGCAGTTTTTTACGAATTAGAAACATTTTTAATTGGTGAAATTTTGGCTTTATGTCTTAGGCTCAGATTGAATGATTTGCGCTGTAATGCGGAGGCAGAAATACTAACTGCAAGAGTAGCATCGATAATTATGGAATGGTTTACGCTACACAGACACTTGTGCTGTGGAGTGACCTATAGTCACAGTTAACGATTGCAGAAATGAGAATTTAAATCATAACAAAGAGTCTGGAGCAGGATACATCAGTAACGAAGCGCCTCGTTCCGTGAATAGATACGACAGAGTTGATTCCCATTTCTGACATTCGTGCCGAAATACGTAGATTTTACAGTAAAGAGCTCGTAGCTATTCATTGTTCTGGCATGCATGTTACATATACCAGCGTAGCGAATAGACGAATTTCAAGTGAAAAGAGTAAATCGAACACACTTAATAGATTCCCAATATTATGATTAACAAGTCATTAGAGTAGGCAACTCTTTAACAGGTGCCAGAAAGCCCCAAACAAATTTACTCTCACAGCACATATTAATTCGTGTTGCAGCAAATAAATTTTATTGCTACGTTATGGCTAGGTAAACCAGAGCAGCCCCCCCCCCCCAACTGAACTATCCCGTTCTCTGTTATCTGTCTCTGTAGACTCGGATCTTTTTATTCAATGATTTTTCTCAGCATATGTACACGGCTATAATAATAATAATAATAATAAATTTGTTTGGGAGGCGCCCTAATAATTAGTATGTCTCTAAGGCGTCTATATACATTTCGTGTGATAACTAATTATATTGTATACCACAATAGTAAGTAAATACAAGTAAATCATTGCCTAACACAATAGTTAAATGAAATGAATTAACTAATTAC
>WURV02216995.1:0-10667 GCA_011762755.2 Epimenia babai
AGTGGCGAAATTATTTACGAAAGCGTCTCATCATAGAAATATAAGCAATTTATTCGATAAGAACAAACATAATAGAAGGATTAGCTTAAACGCTCACTAAAAATTCTTGGGACAAGATTAACTGTTTTCAACTGCCTTATGTTTTTGGTGAACTTATGGATGACTGTAAGATCGCTGAGATACTTTGGTGCAGTGAGATTAGGGCATTTGTTGGTAAGAACAAGTATTTTAAACTGTTTGCGCTGTTCCACAGGAAGCCAATGAAGGGAGATCAGGGCGGGAGTGATATGTTAAGAGCAACGAGTGTGAGTGAGAAGTGGAGCTGCACTGTTTTGGAGCTTCTGGAGTCATTAAATGTCGCAGGCTGGAAAGTTAATCAGAAGGGAATTGCAGTTATCGATACGGGCAGATCCAAAAGCGTGTGAATGAGTGCTTGGCAGAGGGTTGAGTTCAGATATTTTGAAAGACGAAATATTTTTGAGACTGTGATAGCCAGATTAAGTGACGTTGCTGATGTGCTTACTGAAGGTAAAGTGAGATTCCAATGTGGCCCCTTGGTTAAGGGCAGTAGCAGTTAGGAGTTATGGTAGTATCATCGAAAGAAATGGAAATTATCAGTGGTGGTGCGTGATGGAAAGGCGAGGAGATGAATCAGAGTTCTTGTCAGAGTTGAGTTTTAGTTTATTACTCAGCATCAAAATGGCAGTCTTTTGCACTAAGCAGACATGGAGATAAAGATTTTCAAATAAAAATTTGATAGAAATTACCCCCTTTGCTCCCAAGACAAGAAGTTGAACAAATCTGAAAGATGCTAACCCAAGGACAATATCTGCAAAATGGCAGACTCCCGCGATAAGCGGTTCTTATGAAAAAATTATTTAATAAAAGATACGAACATCGGCATAAGTTATTCCCCCTAGGTGCAATGACAGTACTATGAACAAATCTAGAAGAGACCAACCCAAGGACAATATCTACCAAATAGCAGAACTCTGCCATAACCGGTTCTTAAGAAAAATATTTGCGAGAAAAAATACGAACATTGGTAGAAGTTACCTCGACTAGCTTCGATGATGATACCATAAACAAATCTAGAGCGAACCAACCCAAGGACAATATCTGCAAAATAGCAGACCTCTGCGATAGGCGGCTTTTGAGATTTTTTCAAGAAAAAATACCATCATCGGCAGAAGTTACTTCCTCTAGCCGCAATGACGATACCATGAACAAATCTAGAAGAAACTAACCCGAGTATAATATCTGCTAAATAGCTATTTGTTACTTGCTTGCATTTTACCTGTCAATCACCACTTACGTGACTGGTAACATAATATATATGAAGTGTAGTACAATATATATACCGATCATGAATATATTTACTTATAAATTAGTAATATTATGTACACTTGAGCCACAAAGGAAGGACACACACATGTGCTCCATGACCATTCATGACTACTCCCAAGCTCCATGACTACTCCCAAGCTCCATGACTATTCCAAAGCTCCATGACTATTGCTAAGCTCTATGATTATTATGGAGCTCCGCAACTATTAACAGCCCCCAATCTTACGACTAAGCTTGATCGTTACTATCCAGCTCCGTTTATGCGTATCACGGGAACCCTCAGTAGCTACTAATTAACAGTATGTGATAAAACATATCCGCAATTAGAAATACTATGCTTCAAAATGCTTGACCTAGATCTCCGAGTGGAAGACGAACAGGCTCTCTTTAATATTTATACCTTAATTATTCCGGCAGTGTGCGTGGATGTTGTGGGGTCATCATAATGCTGGTGAAATTTCCCATTTCCTGAACATTCTCTGTTGTAGTTTTTGCCTGCATTACAGTATGTTTTAAGTATTTGTCCTTGTGAAAAATGGTTCTACTGCAGCAACCTGGGATTGTTTACTTGCTGAGGATCATCGCAAAAAGCTGAATAGCAGAAGCTGTTGCGAAGCAGTGACTTTTACTTTATAAGTCTGCTGATTTCACCTCCCAACATCTTCCTTACTTAGTTTATTCTCTATTTTTATATATGAAGGTTGATCATTGGATAATAGATACCCCAGATAACATATATAGTAGCAACTTGTATAACAAGTAGATAGATTCATGACTCCATACTAGCGATAAACATCTCGTATTTAACAGGGTATAGAGTAGAAGTATTGAATGAACTGCGCAGACGCAGAACAAAAGTTCGATGGTTTTCAGATTATTTGGTGCGTTGCGTGTGCGGCATCAGGAGCTATCATCATCGTATGTTTCAGGGAAATTTCTCAAGTCCAAGTGATTAATATCGTGAAAGCCCCACAGAATAGTTTATTAACATTCTTTTATTATTTTGTAATCATAAATGGGTTTAGTCAATGTGGTTCTATAAATAGATGGAAAGACATGCACAAAAAACCTATACCTCTGATTGGACTCGAACCCACGATCTCGAGATAACCGCTCCGGTGCTCTACCAACTGAGCTACAGGGGCAAGCTTTCTCCTGGGCACTTAGGTATTTAACACCGTTTTTCAGAACCCATTGTTGTTTTAAAGTCCATATATCATAGCCAGCGATATACGCAGACATCTTTCAAAGGCATTATGATGGACTATGTTCATACTCATTTTGACTTCAGTGTAATTTCATCAATTTTCAGTGTAAATAATTCACCGTACATTAAATATATCCATAATACATCCATGCTAGTAGTGCATTGGATCCATAAACACAGGAACTTGAATTTTCGAGTGTCTTGCATGTTTTCAGAAAGTTGTCCGTATGAGGATAGAAAAGATAAATTTTTTCTCATCAAAAGAATTCGAAGCAATTGCGAAGACTTAGCTAATATTTATCAGAAATCCACTTTAACGAATTTCTGTACTGAAAACCTACACGTTCAAGATGGCTGCTGCAACATCTGTCTTGGTACGTACATTATTCAGGTCCGGTCTACGTCATGCAGAAATGGAATATACTTTTCATCTAATTATATAGCCTACACAATGCTTTCCTGTAACAACTGATCACATGTGTAACATTAAGGCAATTTTCTCACCTCAGGATGTATTCGAAAGGCTTGTATAAATGAGGTTTTCCTTATCAACCTATTACATACATTTAAGGTGGGTTTTTCGTGTTCTTTTTAAACAACTAAATCGACTAATAAAAAAATTGTGTTATGGTCTATGGTCAGATGTGTTAATGTACTGTACATGGAAGACAACCTGAATGTCTACAATGGCATACACATTGAGCAATCAAAAATAAAACAATTATCATAGTAGAAAAAAATAAACATTCCACAAAGTAATTTTGCTTTACATCTATGGAGGGTAAGCCACATACTGTGCTACAAATAATGATATACTGTACTACAATTCTCTATTATACAGGAGAGAATCATATTAATACACATGGTCAACATGTATAATGCGAAGAGCATTTCTGAGATATAACAGGCTGGAGCCAATTATACTAAATAAAAATTGTTGAAAAGGCATTGAATGAAAACCAACATCTCACGGATGCCAACGACAACCCAATCCTGACAGTATAGTAACCCAGATCGTGGCGCATGGTACCATAGTCACACAAAATGTAGTGGTCACTCCACTTTTAATGTATCCTGAGAAAAAATAGCGACACTTATCAAAATACTGACACTTTTTAAAATAGTGACACTTCTTAAAATAGCGACACTTCCTTAAATAGCGACTCTTCTTACAAGAATGACACTTTTTGCAATGTACCCCAGCTGATCCGAGTAGGACCTGCTAGCACCAGCAGGTTCTTCTAATTAATGGTGAAGTAAAATCACGTTAGAACGCTTCCATATATACTGTTATTTATTCTGATATATAAAAATTTGTCCCCCACTTTGAATAAAGTCACGTGTCATACTAGCCTATAGAGGTCAGTCACATTGTGGGTTGTCAGAAGTTGTATCAAATAATACGGACTGGGACTTACACGGTAGTATATCTTACTTAAACCTTCAAGCACATCGTCAAACCGTTCACACTCCAGTATCATTCGATACTTTTCATCAATATTTGACTTCGTGCAATTTTTGCAAACACTTTCTCCGACGGGGTGGGTGTTTGAGTCCCCCATCTACCACGCTCTACCCTGAGATTGTAATAGGTTAGACGTCAGCGTGTAAGTTGTAAGTGCTATGCGATAATTCTCATGCCATCCAATTGGAAATATTTATCAAAGGAAGGAGCCTCTTTGATATGATTGTATAACCACCTCTTAGAAACATGGCTGATATTCCCTGGGAGATATTCCACCCATTTTATCCAGCTATTACTACTATATTTGACAATATAAAAAAAATTCGTCTTAAACTTTTTTATTAATATGTGTTAATAAGTGCATGCTCAAGGTTGGTAATTTTACACCAACGGTCAATAATTCTTAAGAGCAGTAGAAATGTACAGCGGTCATCCTTCGAGTTAACGGTTTACGAGGCACTATACCGTCCTTGCAAACTTTTTTCTTTAATTGGATCCTTTATTTCTCGATAGTACCCAAGATAACAGGTACATACGTATGCGAATATAATTGATTGTCAAAATTTTCATTTATTATACACTTTAGCACACTTGTAATTAATGAGGCTTATTTGTCACTGTCATTGTTGTTGTCATTGTCGCTGTCGCTGTTTTTTCATCCGGCATACAAACCCAGGTATAACCAAAAGCAGAAATGATTTTAAAGTAAACTTCACCAAATCAACTGAAATATGAAATTATGACTGTGAAAAAAATCCACTCTTCAATGTCGCGGATAGTGTTCTGCAGAAGGACGAGTTTTTAGTTGGTATCCACTGGATCATCAATATCGACTGATGTCCAGAGCTGAGTGTCATCAGAATAGTGATGGAATTGGACATCACATGTGGACACGATGCCAGTGGCCCTGTGTATAAAGTAGAAAGCAGAGGTTCAAGTATAGACCCCAGAGGGACACCTTGCTTTAAATCAAAAATATTTGACATATTCATTTATTTTCACTTGAAAAGTTCTGTCAGTTAAGTAAGATCATAAGGTTTGAAGTGCGTGTTATATGAAAATTTGATTCAAGAAGGTTCACGAGAATGGTATGGGCAAAAGTGTCATGCATATGCGGCACTGAGATCTAAGAGTACTAAAAATACAGATTTTCTGGCATCTAGGATTTTTACGAAATCTGTGATGATGGTCAATGCTGTTTCAACACTAACATTTGCAATAAACTGACTGCAATGGGGATCATGATCATAATAATCCATTAGTTTTGGATGAGCACTAATAACTAATATGTCTCTAAGGTGCCTATATACAGTTCGTGTGATAACTAATTATTTTGCATAACACAATAGAATGTAAATATAAGTTAGCCTAATCATAGCCTAACACAACCATTAAATGAAATAAAATGCCATTAGATTTCTAGTGGCCTTCCAACATATGGCAATCAAGGACACTATAGCTACAAATTTATGGTTACAATGACTCAATAGAAATGCAAGGAGTATAAGGAATACAAGAAAGACAGTTCAAAGTCGAACTCGGTATACCATGAGTCGAGAGAAGAGACATACACTAAGATCACGGATAAAGAAAAATAGCTAACAAATCTAAAATACAGTTCATAGCATAAAACTGTAAATCATTCCTACATTGCATGAGGGATACGAACAACTGGAGTATATCAGAACAAAGAGCTATGGATCAAGGGTGGTAAAAAGATGAGTTTTGATAGCCTTCTTGAACGATTCAAGAGTGGAAATTGTTTGAATGTTTGCGGGAAGCTTGTTCCAAAGTGTACGAGCTGCCGTCATAAAACATCGCCGACCCATGATTTTAGTTTAATTCTTGGATCAGAAAGTAGCAATCTGTTCGGTTGCCTTTTCAACCAGGAAGATATATTGATATAAAGTCACAAATATAAGAAGGATCCATACCATGAATCGATTTGAATATACAGAGTAAACAGTAGAGGTCCTAGTACAGAGCCTTCAGGAACTCCCTGGTGAAGCAAAATTGGAGTTATATCTTCACCAACTTTGACCCTTTGATATCGACCACGGAGATAAAATTCAATCCAATATAGAACTTTTCCCGATGTACCAAAGGGATTTTGAAGTCTATTCAGAAGAATTGGGTGATGAACGGTATCAAAGGCGGCCGAGTGGTCAAGAAGAGTAACTAAGGATATGGCACCCTTATCACAGTTTACACGATTATCATGTTGTATTTTAAGTAAGGCTGTTTCTGTGCTATAACCCTTACAATACGCAGATTGAAGGGGATCATAAAGTTGGTTTCCTTTGAGATAGTCTAAGATTTTAGAAGAGGCTGCTTGTTCTTCTAGTTTCGAAAGGAAGGTTAATTTCCGATGTTGGTTTGAAAATATTCTTTGTTAAGGGATCAAGTATGCATGTTTTTATATCGACAGATTTTAATAACTGTCTAAGATTGTCTGTATCAGTAAGTTCCAAGTAATCTAAAGGTGTAATTTCAGTAGGCTACTCGGTGCTCTTGAAATATCAGTTATAGAAACATGCGGTAGTCTGGCTAGGAAATCTGATATCTTCTCAACCTTTACAAAAAAGTAAGTGGCAATGACATCTGCTCGATTTTCAGGTGATACATCGGGTAAGATACTTTGATTTTTGTCACAACGTGTAACCTTTTTAAAAACATTTAACAGATGTTTTTGATTATCGCGGCGATTTCGAATTTTGTTTGAGAGGTAGTTCACTTTAGCATCGTAAATAGCCTGTTTAGTGTCTTATCTACTTTAATTACTTCTATTTGTAATTCAACTGTTTTAAACTATTTCACCTTTTCTGCGCGTATGTCTTGCCTTCTCAACGTTGCTATTAAAGCATCATTACTCAAATTTACAAATACGGTAGCTATCCACAAAGAGACTAGACAGAATCATAAACGCGTTAAAAGTTAAACAATGAGGTATCACAGGCTGGTAATAAAGTGACAACCTAATGAAGCATCGTGTTTATGCGAAAGCTTGCGATCAATAAACCAGTTAGTTTATATAAAAGGTGTTGCCCTTTATCTATATAGTTTCTAACATATTAAAAGTACGTGATTGATTATGAGAATTTTCGTAACCTTAAATTTTCAGTGTTTGATGCTTACAAGATCTTCGATGTCTCCAACAAATAGTGAATAGATTTAATTTGCATTTCGCGCCATATAGTGCTATAAAACAACGCATTGGTTGAAGTTCGTTGATTGGCGAAATTCCATTTTTTCGTGAGGAGGTAGCAGACGACATTTCCACGTGGTAGCCATTTTGTAAACATGACGCGCGCATGCAATACTCGTCATATTTTTAAGCCATGAAAATGCAGCTTTACCTTGCCACAGCAGGGTAAAAATTACACAACGGGGTTTAGCAACGATCTCGTGCGGGTATGCGGAGAGACTTGACGTTAACGATATTAGGCGATGAGTATTCTGGACCCTCCCGGTGTTTATTATTTGAAACCATGTCACAAAAATTTCCGGAATTGACGGTTAATTTCGTAGGGCTTTTCCGCTAGAAAATTTATTTGAGTAATCTAATTGTTATTAGACTAAAAAAATTGAAATTAGTACATTCAACACATTTACTGACATTATCTTTTTCACAATTCAGAATTGTTGACATTAACAAAAAAATTTGGACGACATTCATTGATTTATTCCACCGCTTAGCAAAAAAATTTGGACGACATTCATTGATTTATTCCACCGCTGTATATTAAGAACCATCAATATAAAATCGCCCCAAATTATACGAATGTACAGAACAAGATCATGGAGTGAGAGTATAAAATATTAGATAGGACATTAGATTAGAAAACCAGAGGTGTCCCTGCAAAGCAAGCACTTGGGGACGCAAAGAGGAATACAACTATACATACCAACCAAGGGGAGACAAAACTCACAAGACTGAAACAGTCAGACTAAAGTTGAAAAAGCCACACACTTGATTTGATGGATGAAGACACGTGGGTCATTGCACGTAACTGGAAAAAATGCAGAGGCAAAGGCCTAGTTAGAAGTATTATGTTTCACGACGATCAATAGTGAAGGCTGTGCCATGTTGAGTGCATAAAGGACGGGTGCATCCCCAAAGACCTCTATGGCGAGCTGACACAGGCAGGCCAAAACTGCGTTACAAAGATGTCTACCAGCAAGACCTGAAGGCCATGGATATCGAAATAGAGATTTGGGAAGCCACTGTCTCTGACAGACTAGTCTTGTGGACAACAGTGAAGCAAAGTCTTGAAATATGACGGGGTCCTTGCAGACTGCTCTGAGACCAAAAGGCAATGAAGGAAGGCCTCGACCCGAAGAGACAGGTCACTAAATGAGGTCATGTGTGCGGAATGTAGCAGAGACTGCCATTTCCATATCGGTCTGATCAGCCACACCAAACCCTGGCATGCAAAACCATAGTCTCATGACACTCAAATGCCTACTACTACTAAATACTACTGCTACTACGATCATAGTAATATGCATACTTGAATCATTACTAAAGCACATGCACTAATTATTCATATTTATTGCGAATTTGCCTACATAAGATTTCCTTTATTCGAAATTTGTTCCACTGTATTATTCGACATTGTTATCTGTTTCGTGCTCACCATAAATGTACATAATTGTATCTAACATCAACCTGTATTGCCAATACACTCCTATTGGTTAATTTAATATAATTTGAGTAATTACATTACGTATAGTCCTATAACTATAGAATTATTAGTCTTTTATAGACCATTAGACTATTGTTTCATGTCAAGTGTATTTGACAGCTAAGGTGATAAGTGCACATTCATCAAATAAATTTAAATTCATTTGATACATATTTCATGGTAATATACAAAATCTCAATCCATTTCCTGAACAGACTGTAAATTTATGGTAGCACTATACCAGTTAAAGTTGTTCTTGCAGGGTGCGTGGATAGGCTGACGAAGTTCAAATATAAAAATCAGATGTTCGAAAATTGCCAAGAGTTAGTCACACAACAACCCTTGGAATGTAGACACATCAGTAGAAGGGGCTGTTGCTTGTCTTGTAAAAAATTAAAAGATACTCAACCGGAAGCTCAAGGTAAGCACAGCCTAGTTCAATGTTTTAATAGCCTTTAATATATCTATAGATATTTGCTCGTTTTTTGACTAGGCTATATATTTTCTTACATTCCTGTATTCACTTTTATGAGAGTGAGTCATTGGATAACAAGGATTGTCTCAACCGACTGGACGACACCCAGTCGTCAAATACTCTGCGTTAACCTATTTTAAGTGTATAGATAAGAAACCATCCGGATCATATGGTTATTAACAAACATACAGCGCCATAACTGATATATATATATATATATATCACTCAAAACTTCTCAAGAATAACCCATATAATATAGGATCATACACTTAAATATATGTATGATACATTATGAATACATACGTAATTAATTTGCTGGAGAGCTTGGGTCTTGTTGACGAGTGAAGAATACATGCATTTTTCACATGTTGACCACTCAAGGCTACAGTAAGCTAAGTTCATACACGAGTACCTAAATTTTACTGCAGATTAGCTCAGTTAGTAAATTTGACTTGGACTGTTCACACTGAATTTATAACATTAGAAATAGTGTTTTAGTGGTTGTTAGCTATACCTCTATCTACCGGAATGCCTCCAAGATAAAACCGAAGATCTGAATAGAGGGATAGGCATGATCGAGGCTGGCATGTCCTAGCGACATGTGGCTAAGGAATTGGGTGTTTAACAAACTGTCATCTCCCGTGCTTGGAATCGCTATCAGGCTACTGGTACAGCCAACAGATGACATGAAAAACAGGACGCTCCAGGAACGATACATCACTTTCTCCACTGTAAGACACCGTATGTCCACAGTGACAACTTTACAGCGAAATCTGAGAAGTGCATCAGGAGTTCGCGTGTCCACACACACAATCAGGAATAGGCTCCATGAATCAGGAATCAGGATTGAAGGCTCGCCGACTAGCTACAGGCATCGCACTCACCTTACAGCCTGTCACCTGGACCACCATCACCATGGTGTACTGTATCCTTCACAGATGAGTCCAGCTCGCTCATCTAATCCCAATCTCATTGAACATGCGTGGGACATGCAGCAGGCTGCCATCTCTGCTCTGGCACGCTGCGACAGCTCAGGGATGCACTATTGAACTCATGGACCTATTTCCCACAACATAACCTGCATCAATCTAGTTGAATGCATGCGCGGACGATGTTAAGCTGTAACTGAGGGTAGAATGATAATAATACATCCGTTTTGGAGGCACCCTAATAACTAGTATGTCTCTAAGGCGCCTATATAAATTTTGTGTGATAACTAATTATATTGGATAACACAATAGTAAATGCATATAGGTAAATCATAGCCTAACACAACAGTTGAATGAAATGTTATGAAATAACTAATTATATTGCATAAAACGATAAAAAATACATTTATAAATCATAGCCTAAAACCATCATTAAGTGAAATGGAATGAAATTCTATTTGATTTCTAGTGCTCTCCCAATAACATGTCAATCAAAGACTCCTTACAAATTTATGGTTACTATGACTAAATAGAAATGCAAAGAGTATAAGGAATACGG
>WURV02217006.1:0-10666 GCA_011762755.2 Epimenia babai
TTGCAAGTAGAACATCCCATCATTGCAAGTAGAACATCCCATCATTGCAAGTAGAACATCCCATCATTGCAAGTAGAACATCCCATCATTGCAAGTAGAGCATCCTCTCATTGCAAGTAGAACATCCCCACATTATGCAGGTAAAAAATACACGTCAGAGAGAAAAAGCCATAACAGAACCACATTTCAAGGGCTATCCAGACTCCCATAGGTACAGTGGTTTAAGGCAGTTTCTTCACGAAAAATACCACTACAATAATTGCCCCCAATAGTCTAGCAGGAAGAGCTCTTGTAGCTCTGGGTTCGAAACTGCTCGCTGCTCGGCTTGCGTTTGATAATCCTCAGTCAGACGTATATCACCGATTGCTGGCGTAGACCTGTCAATAGGGAGGTTAAGAAACTTCAGTGGAGTCATCTTCGGCAGTGTTCGCGATAGTGTAGGTCACCACATGCTGAACTCCGCCGTAGATTGTAAACAGTATGTTAAGATTTAATCCGCAACGGCGGTCATGTTGTGACCTTGACCGAGTCCAATTTGACAGTTCGGGGTCGATTTAAACCAATAGAATGCGCGATGTCGTATAACCTGCAACGAGATTTTCGAATTTTGACATCTCCGGAGTTCAAAAGACGGTGTTCGCAGACTCGGGAGTCCCATGGCGAGCATGCGCAGTAGATCTGACCTATATTGAACACCGCCGAAGATGACTCCGCCGCAGATTCTTAGCCTCGCTAATGGAATGGGTAGATGCTTTATGCCATCACTCCCGGATCGTATGTGAGTGGCGAAGTCATAAGCATTCATTGTAAGCTCATCTGAGAGTCTCTTAGCTGATACTTGCGGTCTATAAATGTTGTATTTCAGTTTGCGACAGATTAATTAACTTTGGTCATTTCCCTATAATAGTATATAAGGCAACTATAATGCATAATGTTTCAAACAGTGAGTTCGTACCCGCCGTTGCTACTTAGTGCGAGTATAACCGACCATCTATTTCACCGAATAATAAATAACGACAGGTACGCAAGAAACGGAGAAAAGGCACGACGGTTCTGAAATTATCAACTTTAAACGAGATCAGTATATTCCCGATTTCACCGTGAAGGCTCTCAGCGACCTTCAATACATCCAGATCGCCTGCGGCAGGTACTTCACGGCTCGCCGAGCCACGCTCCTAGAAAAGGGACACTACTCCGAAATGACTCCTGAAGCGAACGTAGCGACGTCTTGCGATGGGATAAGCCGCGCAGCGCTCGGATCTTCGCAGAAAAGCTTGGATTCCGAGTTGACTAACAGCGGCGATTTCCTGACTCGCATCTCGCGGCCGGGGGTCGCGGATGCTTTGCGCTTCAGCGGCGCGTGCGAGGATAAAAACACGCCCCTTCGCTCCCCGCAGCGGGGTATTTTCTACTCCGGCGATATTCTCACAGACAGCATGCGCAGAGAGCGTACCGGTTCGTTGATTGGTGAGAAAGCGGATTTGTCGACCATAGACTCCGAACAAAGGATTAGCTCGGGCACGTTGAATTCCATTAAAACCGACAGTCCCATGGTGGAGCTGCGCGGTTTGGACGAGAAGGATGGTTTATTACAGACGGACGCGTCGTCAGACCCGGGCGTTACATACCGAGGTGTTAAGTTATAGCTCGCGTCAAGGTCAGGTTGACGAGGTGCGGTGAAGCTTGGTGTGGTGAAGCTGTCCATCAAGTCTGGAGAATAGCATGGTGGAGCTCGTGGGGGTTGGATGTGAAGGATGGTTTATTACAGAGTGATGCGTTGTCAGACCCGGGTATTACATACCGAGGTGTTAAGTTATAGCTCGCGTCAAGGTCAGGTTGATGAGCTGCGGTGAAGCTTGGTGTGGTGAAGCTGTCCATCAAGTCGGGAGAATAGCGTGGTGGAGCTCGTGGGCTTGGGCGAGTCTCAAGTGGTAGACCTCGATGTTAGGGCGAGGTTCACGGGTTAGTCTGAGCCTGAGTTCAGCTTGACTCGAAGCAGGGCGAAGCTCGTGGGGTAGTGCGAAGATCGCGGGGTGGGCGAGAGTCACGGGATATGACGATGTCGTGAAATCGGAGAAAGCCTGTGGGGTAGTGAGCCTTGTGGGTAAAGTCAGTAAGGTCAGTGTTATCTGTTCGATGTGTACTGCTCCTGTAACTTCCAACATCTCGAACCTAGCAGTAGACTCTCTCACACGTGTTGTGATTCGTCTCAGTAAAATGTTATATTAACATCAACGATGTTACCTAGATGTTAGTACTCGCTTTTTGTGAGTCGTCGATCCGTGTTGCCTAGTGTCATAAATGAACTGAAATTATGTTCGTTTTCTGACATACAAACTATGTCACATACATGTAATTGTCATGTAATCGTTATTCTCCATTTTAAGGTGGTGTTAACCCTTACCACACTTAAAACTCTTCATCACATTACTCTACCAATACAATTCTGTGACAACAGAGTGCTATGGGTTAAGTAGTTCATTGTATGTGGTTTGTTCTGCGTTTGTTTTGGCCAGGTGTTTACTATATGTAACTGGCTAGGTGTGGTGTTTTTGGCTAGGTGTTTACTATATGTAACTGGCTAGGTGTGGTGTTTTTGGCCAGGTGTTTACTATATGTAACTGGCTAGGTGTGGTGTTTTTGGCCAGGTGTTTACAAGATGTGGTTATTTGGGCTAGACGTTTATAGATGTGGTTGTTTTGTCCAGGTGTACTAAATTATTCTGTAGATACAAAATAATGAGGCATTCATTCAAATCTGTTGTTAGGGCTGGCAGTATACTATACAGTTCATGATGTCTGTTTTGTCTGAGAATTGTCTAAATCTAAATACTGTACTTATTTATTTAAAGAGTATGTCTACAATTTTCTACTGGGTGACGGTAAGAATTTGACAGTTTCCTATCTTAAAATATTTGGACAAATCCGTACCAATTTTACGAAAAAATACATTTACAAGACTATATATCATTTTATATGCGATAACTAGATTTACGTTTAATTTTTGGGGATTAATGAATCGCTAGTCTGCTGAACTTTCGTTCACGTACGGTTTCTAAGTTACTGGCAACATTTCCGCTGAATTCCCACCCCGGCTTCGTGTTATCAAGTTGACTACTTACGCGATTCTGTTTTTAGTTGATTAGCCGACGCGATATTACTCGTTTACATGGATCGTTAGCGAAGATCTTTAATGCTGAGGTAAAGTATCTTCGTAGGGCTGTTTATCTTGGACGCGTTGTTGTGTTCACAACAATAATATGGCACTCCGCAGATCGAAATCCGTCGTTGTATCTGCAAAACGCGTTGTTTTCCCGTGCACAATGGCATACCGTGATATGCCGAAATCGCGCTTTAACCCGATAAAAACCCGTTATTTTAAAGCAGAACTGAAACGGGATTTTTAAAGCCATATGCAACCTAGGGCATTCGTGAAATGGGAAATTCTGCAATAACATTTTGCGATTTTTGACGTCTTGGGTGGAGAGATGACGGACTTCGCAGACTGGTGAGTCCCAAGCCGAAGGCGCGGTAACCAACCGTTGACGTACATTATAGACCGTCGAGGTGCAACCCTCCACCAATGAAAAACCTACATTAGACACTCGCATATTTGAAAGTGCAGTACCTTTCGTAACTTTTCGACAAACTCCGAAATCCAGGGCCTTCGGGGTAAGGCTCGAGTCTTTATTTTTATGTTTACTGTTTCATTCGATGCGATCTAGTCTGTATCTAGTAAGTGTAACATTTAGTATCGTTCAGTTGCTTCCAAATCGCATAGAGTAAACATTTTCATGCTTTCCACACCACGACTTCGCGCCTAAAAATATCGTAATTATTCACTGGAGTGAAAAGTACTAACCGGCGATATTAATAAATTAATCTTTTAATCAATTCTATGCGTATTAATTAAAACAAAAAATACGATATTCTCGATTTTTGGCAGGGACCTTGTTGTACTTAATATTTTACTTGGTGACCGTACATTTTATTGCCCTTTCTTTTGTCCTGTCTAACTTAGATTTGTGCTTTTGTCTTGCGATTTTTTTTACTTTATCAGGAATCCCACGAATCCAGAAACGATAATGTGTTCATTACGGTCAATGTGTCAGCAACATCTAAAAGATTCAGAATTTATTCTCGCGTACAAGAAACGTGATTTGCACACTTATAAGTCGTAATTCTGTTTTAGACAATCCAATTCAATAGACATTAGTGTAGCCTGGTTTTTCTGGAGTACAATTGGATCGCTTTTTGTTTCTCTCGAGTCCCTAATTCCGAATAGGTAACGCGAAGACAAACTATTCGGTACTACGGTAGCGATAAATAAAAAAAATTGTGTTAACCTGCATTCTGTTACTTCGCCCGCTCCATGACAATGCGGGTTTCAAGAGCCGTAAAACCGGAGAATGCGTCCCCGCGCTAATGGTGCCGCTACCTTACTCGTGCCCGCTGAGCGTTAAATACGGATCAGGTAATTATAATAATTATCATTATTATCGTTTGTTGTCATTGATTAGGTATTGATCTAGAGGGACCGTAATCCGCATTCGGCAGTTGGCCTTTTTGAAGGGGAGATAACCGAGTATGGACATGGTCAAATGCATTGAGCAAGGGGCAAGTTTACGGTGAATGAGTTTAAATTGCTGGCCATAAACACAGTGTCTAGTACGTATCTGGAAATTTTATTGATTTAATGCTACCTCTGATCGTAATTAGTATTGATGTAGCGGAAGCTGATGACTTTTCTTCAATATGAAGTAAGTTATAATCCGATTTGTTGACGTAGTAACGTGACCTCGTCGCGCAGCCTGATGAATGAAATTTTTTTGATTTATAGTGCCCTTTTAACACATGGCTATCAAAGACACTAAAAGTCTCAAGGACGTGCGTGGCGCAAGGCACGCGGTGCGCATTTTTTCGTGTGTAACCACACCGCAGTAGCTGCCCAGATCCATACGGGACACTAGACCGTATAGCTCACTTAGAGGTAAAGCTGAAAAAACAAGGGACGCCGAAATGCGTTCAGTGTTCCATATTTTATCGAATTTACCGAGAAAGGGAAAAAGCTGCGTTTTAATAAATATCTTTGTGTTATTGTGGTGCTGCCAGTTTTTTCGAGACTAAAGATAAATTATATTCGTAATTATGTTACTGCCTGTTGTCACGCGCTTATGCTATAGAAGGGAGCACTCTTCATTTTAAACTTTTAAATAAATTATGTTGCTTATAATGGGTGTTATTGTGCAATCGAATTTAGCACTAATTTGTTAAAATGTCTTTATAGTAATAAATCGCACTATTTTTTTTCGCGAACAAGATTTCATCGCGATAAAAGCCTTCCTTCATTATACACAAGCGACGTGATTTTATTAACCAATCATAGTGTATTATAATTATTTAAGTTGAAATTTTGTTACGTTTATTAAAAGGTTATTTGACTAAAACACGCATTATGGTGAATTTAATAGTAATACTGCAGTGAATATAATTGTTTAATTGCGTTTACACGAACTCAAAAAATATTTTAAAGCGAGCTCGCTTTTTGACTGGAGAGGGCGGGATAGCTCTTTGGTAGAGCGCCGGACGACTGTCTTGCGGGTGGACGGTTCGAATCCCGAGATATACCAATTGTGTTTTCTCCATTGTACTCTTTCAAACTCGCGTTCCGTATTGAATTAATACACTTAACATGCGGTCCTCAGGATTGTTTGACTATTTAGCTACTTAAAAAATCTCGTAAATCAGGCATGCCGACACGAATCTATCGCCACGCCTCAATTTTCTTGGCCAATGAAAAAGCTTCGTCGTTCACGGGTAAGACCACCTCCTCACCGCCAACCGTCGGCATCTTCAGAGTATAATAATCGGGATTAAACGGGCGCGGATCTTAATGGTACACCCCGCCGACACTCCTTTCTCTAGGGATTCTCAATCTTCACTATCAAATCATTACTCCAGTGTCGTATGTAAACTTTGTTAAGAACGTACCATGTGGCACGTCGGTGTGCGGTGTTCGTTCAGTAACTACGCTAAGAAATCAGCACACACGTATTCTTGAAAGAACGACCATAACATCGCAGTATACACCGATACACTAATAATAATTCATCGACATTGCAACGAAAGAGGTTAGGTCATCCAAAGACGGAACGACAAACAACAATATCACAGCATACTCCCAGAAAAAAACATCTCGTTAACCATGCTAATGAGTTATTTATTCGCGTTCCGTTGCTCTACGAACGGCCCGTAATGGCGTGTCAACAAGAACTAATAATTAGTTTTATTTAAACATCGCCTGCTGCACGGACGTCGACCTTTTATGATTGATACGACGCTCTCCGTACAATTATAAAATATCACTCTGCGGTACCCGTTATTTTTAGAACGCTTATGTGTGATACATCCCTATCTAATTTAAAGCGCTGCGTGATTTTGTAAGTATCCAGTTTTTTAGCAGATCTCACTGGAATCGGAGGCGGGAGGGGTAGCGGGAGCCGAAAAAATCGGATAATGTAAATCCACTATAACTTAACGCGATACGCTCCTCATTTGCGCTACAATTTTCCACAGTTTTAAGATGGTCATAATTATATTCAATCAGTTCCGTGAACGAAGGTGAACTCGCTTCAATTGTTGTTCTCTACCGTCGAGGGAAACTGCTGCCCGGGCGATTCAACTTACCTTATTGATTACTATACAGAGCACCCCCCCCCAATGACATTTTTTTCGACGACCTGCTTCAAATTCAAAATGGTACGAATATACATAATATGGGTACCGTAACAAAGGCGGCTATTTCTCTTTAAAATAAGCCATAAAAAATTAAAATCAACATTTGTCGCAAATATGGATATTTTCCTGAGACAAGTCAAAATGCCATTTTAATGTGTCTAATGATTTAATTTTCAATTAAGCGACACAAAATGCATAATTTTTCTCCCAAAACTGAATTGACAATCATCATTATGTTGTAAAAATGTGCTGGACCGCTGCAAAACGGGGGTGATTTGGGTGGTGTTTTATGAAAAACTGACTGGCTTCTTATCTGCCCTTTGATTTGCTGTCGTATCACCCGTTCAAAACTAACGCCGTAACAAACAGGCACGGAGACAGCTCGTCGTGTGAAGCGTGTTTGACAGCTCGGCTAACAAATACAGTACAACAGTACACTTTAATCAAGTATATTGAGTTGATTATTAATTTACTGGACAACGCCGTAAATTAAAATCCACAAACAAAAACAAATTTCACTGCATTTTCATTTCAGGTATGTATTGTTTCGATAACTTGGCAGGAACTGCTCTTTGGCATGTGTTCCGATCGCTGCCTTATATTCGTCTCATAAGATTTTGGCGCCTGCCAACTAGTTTTGTTGGTGGCAAGTAGCTAGGACATGGTGTATTTTCGTTCGTTTTCGCTAAAACATTAAATTTACATCTTTGTTTTTCGCCATCATTTTGGTTATCCAAGCCAAGGTCGGCTGCAGTACTCCAGGACGTGGACATATGAACTCTGAGCCACAGGGCCATAGTAAACAACCGCGTGGCGATCGATAACGTCTGAGAACCCATGCACAGAAGCGATATGTAGTTTTGACTGGCGCCAGAAATCGGACGGCCGCTCCCTAAACGCTTCAGTTTAATCCGCGAATGCCGATGATGTCGTGTTGGGCGCTAGCCGAAAGACCGATGTTTTATTCACAAACAAGCCACGGTGTCTCGCCTTTCGAGACGGACGTTTTTGCGTCTCGCGAAGGCGAAATGCGAGGTGAGTAGATGTCATTGCGATCAGTCTCGTGGGGATCGGTCATAACGCAAGGATGCCTCCATGAACCCGCATATTTTTCATTGTTTCAGGGGCGTCATTTCGTCTCGGGTATGGAAATGAGATACTCAACTAGTCTGGAATGAACTTAACCGCGGTTTACTCAACTTTGCCCCGAACGACGTGGTGTCAGGTCCACTTCTAGGCAGCCATTTCACTTTGATCCCAAATGCTTAGAACTTCTGAAATGAAAATACGATTAAAGTTTTCAAGTCGAAAAATTCCGAGTTGTTAATTGCATATAATTTGTATTAACAATTATAGATCAATAAAATTTGCCGTGTTTTTGGGGACAAATAAAATTTATTAGAAAACGTAATATGTTTTATTTAATGCAGTAAACAACACGGCATATGTTTATTTTAACAGCATCAATAATTACGATTATTATATTACAATATACCAAATCGCAAACTATATATTTTTGGAATTATTTCTGTAGTCACATAAAATTGCGTTATGTAATATTATTACTGTAGGTATTTTACTGAAATTTAATTGTATTGTTTTGTATCTACTGCTCATTACTGTTTTTAGTGTTAATTTATACGGGTGTATTGTTTTCTGGCGTTGCTTAAGCCATATCAATATTTTAAAATAGTATATTTTTGTTAATGTAAAGTGTGTCAGACAGCAATGCTATTAGTGCCTTTTAAATCAAATATATTTGATTTTAATATCATGTATTGAGCGGATGAACGGAAAGGGTTCGGAAGTCGGTATGTGTCTTATTACATTCTCTTTTATTTTATTAAATGGCATGTCAGTATGTCAGTAGGCCATCAACTTGGCAGCTAGAGATCCGTAGTAAATTTTGAGGAGTATACGTAAGTTGGCGGGGATGGAGTGTGGGCGTACTTCGTCTTACGTCATGCCCCACCGAGTTGCGCAAACTGGGTTAATAACGATCTTGTTATAGATATAATATCTATTATCTTTATACGATTGAGTTAATTGTTTGCCTATATTTCGTGTTGATGATATTTAAAGGAATTTGCGCCGTGCGTCAAGTGGTTCAACTCCGCAAGGGCGATGGCTTCTGACGAAGTTAACTTGACGTGCGAAACTCGTTGTAATTTAATATAACTAAGTACCCGGAAAACTCTCTAATTTTCGTTTTTATCAATCATCGTATCATGTATATTCAGACTTATACCGTGAGGACATTCATTCTGTAAATTGACGCTGAATAAAAATCATAAAGATTACGTTTGGAATCATATCAAACTGTTTGTACGTAAGTCAATCCACTAACTACGGCGAACGTTGTCAAAATACATCTCAGTACAGGACTTGTGCATCGACATTATTACATGAATATTTTCGTATCATTTGGTAAATACGTGAAATAGCTCCAATATAGCTTTTTTCTCCTATAGTTAGCGTTTTATGACATGGCGTTTCACGCTTCACCCCCATGAAAGCAACCTAACAGAAGAAGCGTGCGAGAATTCTATTTTCAGCGTAACCGTCTGTGGAAAGCGCCTTAAACCCGCACACCGTACGAAGGTCTTGGATGAAATGAAATAAAATGAAATTTTATTGATTTATAGTGCCCTTTTAACACATGGCTATCAAAGACAGACAAATTTATAGTTATTATGATTAACTAGAAACACATGGAATACGGTTAAAAATTTAATTCGGTATACCGGGAAATACCATGGATGCCGTACAGTGTGGTTTTGTAATTCTCTATTATAACTAGCCAAATCACCCGCGCCACGCTGTGGGTCATGATATTTTACAAGACAATGCTGATTAGGCTCTATTCTTTTATTTATTTTGGAGAAAAATTATGCATTTATACGTTACTTCATGGAAAGTTAAATCATTAAAGTATCACTTTTTATTATACCACTCCTAGATTCCTTATTCTTTTTAACGTAAGAAAGAATGTACTCGGAGCCCTTGGAGTCTTACTCGACTCGTTCCACTCATAAATACTGCGTTGCTATCGACACTTTGACGGAGAAAAAGTTTGGGAGTTTGGAAAAGAGTGAAGCGGGAAAGTGCGTACACGAATTACGTCATTTTTTCGTCTTACGGTTTATGCCCATGAACGGCGAGTTAAGTATATTTCCATAACCCTGGGAAGACTTCGATAACTAACCTACACACAGACAGCATTACAATTTTTTTATATTAAATGAACGGCGAGCTAGCTATAAATGAACGTACTATATTATATTAAATGAATGTTACGCAAAGCGGGACAACCATGTATGACACGAAAATAATCCCAAATAGTTCACACTTTGTCTTAATGGAGAACCTCTGTAGTTTGTGACATCCCCGAGCTCATGTAGTTTCGGAAAACATATGATTTTGGGGTCTATCTCAAGAACTCCAGGGGGAGTTCAATAACAACAAAAACTCGCCCACCCACAGACAAGACAGGATTACGGCTTTATTATACAAGTATATCGTTTTCGGATGTCGATGAAAGTGTGTAATGACATCTCCGCTATTACGTTGTCTCGCTGAACACAATCGTCACTTCTAAGAGATTTAGCTGAGTGTACGAAATAAGTAGGCACCATGTAGCGTTTTACACACATAATAATTCTCGACACAACTGGTCAATCTATGCCTCTCGGAATCATCATTCAGAACGGTTATATTTATTTATGTACTAAAATAGCGGTCTCTCTTGATAGCAATAGATGTGCAATAGAGTACTCAAGTGGTGACGTCACGTTGTCATAACAACGTGTTCTCAACAATAGTCAAGATGACTCATGTAATTCTTCGCCAACAAGAAATCTATTCAACGTGGCGAAAATCACTTCAAATCGGGACATATAGAGTCTTTTTATTACCATGAAGGTGTTATC
>WURV02217017.1:0-10666 GCA_011762755.2 Epimenia babai
TATATTGGCGTATATCTAACCCTTATCCATTTATTATAATAAAAGGTAATACAACAGCAGTAACAGAGTCACCGAAGAAACAGTACTAAGGAAAAGTACGATAGTACTACGGCTATCACAACAGTACGCTAAAACACCATAGCAATAACACCATAGCAATAGCACTATAGCAATGATACCATAGTTATAAAACAACACCATAGCAGCAAGACTAGACCAATAGCACTGAGCAGCCACATTGTTGCAGCGGTGCTATGACAACAGGATAGCAATAACCCCCATGACAGCAACACTATAACAACATCACTTTTTCAACAATATATTGGCAGCAATACTTACAACAGCACTCTGGCAACAACACTATAGCAACAGCCCTTTAGTAGCAAAACCATAGCAACATTACTCCGGCAACAACACCATAGTAACAGTACCATAGCAACAACACTGTTGAGTAATATTACTACAGCAACAACACTATAGCCACAACACCACCAACAGTAACCATAACAACAATGATTACGCCTCTACCCCGCATCAATTGCTAATAATGTCAAGTTATCAACTGTTTACCAGTTTCGTTTTTCACGATTCCATAATCAATATTCGCAATGATTTATAAAAAAAACAATAATAATAATAAAATTAATCCATTTGTTTTGGAGGCACCCTAATAACTATTATGTCTCTAGAGCATCTAAATACATTTCATGTGATAACTAATTATATTGCATTACACAACATAATGTACATATAAGTTAAATCATTGCCTAACACAACCGTTAAATAAAATGAAATGGAATTTGATTTCTAGTGCCCTTCCAACACATGGCAATCAAAGACATTACACAAAATTTATCATAATCATACGGAAAATACACTTTTTTCCATTAGGAGATAAAACACGCACACTACACATTACGAAATGAGAGATCGGTGAACTAAGCAAATTAGTCATGATTTTTCAAATTCTAGGCTTTTCAAAATGACAAAATCCATGACGTGTAGAATTATTACACCTGACCATGCTGACTATATTTTTCAGTAATGCACTTATGTGCCACGGCAGACGTATTGATGCGTCACCATGACAACGACCACATGAAAGACTTGATGAGACGATTGGATAAAGAGAAACTAGTTGGAACTGTGTCTTTCAGCGATGCAGCTACAGGTGAAGTGTGTATATACGTATATAGTGCTGAGTAATGCGTATATACAGGTGAAGTGTGTATATACGTATATAGTGCTCAGTAATGCGTATATACTGGTGAAGTGTATATATACTGGTGATTACTGCGTATATGCTGGTGAAATTTGTAAGTACTGCTATGTACTGTGTATATACTGCTGAGTACTGTATACACTGGTGGAATGTATATATACTGCTTGGTAATCTGTATATACGGATGGGTAGTGCGTATATACCATGGAAATATATATATATGCTGATGTGTACTGTGTATATACTTGGTAAAATGTATACACACAGATGAGTGCTGTATACATACTGGTAAAATGGCAGTGTTCATATAATAATAATAATACTATATTTAATTTATAGTGCTACAATATAGTTATATAATTTTCAGCAACACTTCCCATTTCTAAACTATGCTTACGAACATACACCAATAAATAGACATCAATGATACTTAATAGGCGAAATATGTGAATATGTGTATTTTGTATAGCTAATTGGATAGCTAAAATTTTGGTTTGATTTTCAATATAGCTTTATCCTCACTCTCTCCTCTCCATGCAAATTCTTTCAAACGGAACATAACCAAGTTGTTTTATGGCACGGTTGGTTGAATTATTACTGAAACTATGAAAATCGATATTGTTGGCGGGTGATTGCGAGTCCGCCGTTGTTCTAACTCGCGCCGTTAGCTAACATTGGCTCCACGTCTTACACAATAATAATGATGTTTTATTTTATTTCAAGTGCGATGATATTATCTCTTGGTCGTTATGACAAGATGATGCCTATGATACTTTAAAATATAAATAAATCTAGTATATCCAAAAAACATAAATAAAGACATAGAACAATGAATGAAGAAAGAGTTCCACTAGGTCTAATAATATAATGGTTGAAGAAAAAATATTGCGTAAATTATATATATACACACAAGAGACCAATAGACACCATCAAGATATAACCAATCTACAAAGGCTACTCTATGAGCACATGGGCATTAAGGAGCTTTTTGCCCGATTACACCCATATCTGGCTTTTTTTGGGAACTGCAGCAAAGCACAGGTGATTTGGTTAGTTCTATATAAATTTGGCAAACTACCTTTAATTTTCTCCTTTTTCATGTTTAGCGGGGTGACATATACACGCTATACTGCTATACTACATATATAGCAATAGCACTAACGCTATTGCACTGTAACAATTCTCGTCAAGAAACAATATATCGGGTGGGTTGTATTCCCGGCACAACTGTGGGTTCTATTGGGTAATTTGTACGACCTTTGACTATTAGCCCTTTGTGTCGGATTAAAACCCCATATGAATCCTTAATGACTTACTTTTGGACCAGTTTGGAACGTGACTAAAAAAAATTAACAATGGCACAGAAATATGGAATAATTTTAAAAACACGTCATGTACGTATATCATTATTAGATATGATTGTAGTCGCACACGCAGGGTGGTCTGTAGACCCCCCCATTTACACTTTGGAGTTGCATTTACCCTGGAACGGATAGTGACAGATCCACCACGTACGCAGCAGCACGTCTTTTGGTCTGGCTAACATGTCTTTATAGAGTATCATGTACCGTGTATATACGGGGTAAATACAACATTAATTCCACGAGTTCGCACCGCGTAGGCGGCCATTTCTGGTATCTACCATCGAACAAGTGTTGGCGTCTGCCTGACGGCTCGTACAAGATCCTCAAGCACTCCTCCTGGACCACCGCCTCTGGATTCGCGGACTGGTACCAGATCCAGGTGGCGAGTCCGGACTCCCACGGAGATTATTCCAACACGACTAATTTCGTCTTTTATAAGGTGACATAACTCGATAATTATTGATCCATCGCGGTCCTCACGAACCATCGTTGCATGCGTGACATTATCAATATTCGTATTGGAAAAGGCTAAGTTTTAGTGCTACTTCTTTATAATTAAATGTCAACCGCACGTACAACATTACCCTGTTACATCCCTAATATATTTTTATAATAAACTATATATAAAAATTCCCAAGTGTTGGCAAGCACATATAACATTATGTATATTTTATCTGTTAACAGCATTATTTTATCATTTGCCACTTTGAATAAAGCTGTCTTATGTCTTATAATAAACCATTTCACGGCGAATCTTTCTCGATATTCAAGCACGAAAATCTTGCGTATTTCCTATCATGGAAGGTGCGGGAAAAAAACCCTGTTTTGTGCCGGTTGTAACTGGCAACCTCTAGCATGAAAGGCAGCGCTTCTAACCACAGCGCCGCTGGTGCCGACATATTGTTGTCACTAACAGGAAAGAAATGCACGGAGAAATACCTTGCCTTCGGTTCGCATGCATATAGGTAAAAAATGTAAAGTACAACAGTTTGTTCTCAAAAGAGCGTGCTTACCGAAATATGCAGGAGGCAGGCAGCTATTGTTAAAAAGGTCAAGTACAACATTTATAAACTGCAAGTATCGGTCGGCCATTAAAGGCCCTCAGATGCAGTTTGAAATGCATTTTATGGCAGCTATTCAGCACAGATACAATAGTTTCGACACGAGAATATCACCCGACGAAGATAGCATCGAAAATCTACCCATTTTAGAGACGGGTCCACTCCAGAAATTAGGAGGGATAAGTGACTTGGCGAGGATGGCAGCAGAAAAGTTGGTGGGTGGTTTCGAACACACGACCTTTCGGGCATAGCTATAGACAGCTAGAGACGTTAGCGAGAATTATGGAGATACCTATCCATTGGAAAATTGGGCTATTACTTTCTAGATGGCAGGTTTCATAGGAAAAAACTATATTTAATGTATTTTATGTTACGGCAATAAACACATGTATTCGTTTATAGATACGGATCGCTGTATATCTATTGACTCTACATAATTTGCATAATACAGATATCGTGTATAGGGCCATACATACACTCACTGTAACATTACAGGCATGGGTTTTTCAGTGTTCACACGAGTGCGTTTGACAGCTAGGATAATAAGCAGAGCCCGGAATATGATATTCTTGCGCCCTTAGGCTAATGAAATTGCGCGGTACCCATACGGAGCCACCCTGTAACTCGCCCTCGCCCGTTTTCTGTTTTCAGTAAAAATATTCTCTTGCTATTTTATTGATTCATTCATTGATATATTCGACACTTTTATAAAACACTATGATATGAAATACGACCACGTGATTTTTAAACGCTATGCGATTATTTTCATAGGGTTGTACCGTTCATTGTAAACGAAATGAGAGCATACTTCAACACAATCGTAGTAATATAATCAATAAATCGTTATAGTTAACTCAAGCAGCACATTCAAATATAGGCCATAACATTTTGCGGAGAAATGCAGTGGATAAGAGAGCCCTGACGTAGACTGCAAACAAATATATTACTCTGCTATCTCGTGAAATGGATTATAGCAGCCCCATTTACCGGATAAACTAATACGTATATTATTTCCTCGACAGCTTTGGTTCATGGTCATCTAAAGTAATATGTATTTTAAAGGATTCATCTTGTTAAAAATGACATATAAAATATGATAAGACATCGAAGTTTATCCAAACATCTTGTGCGGCTGTTGAATTTATCAAACCTCCCAGCTTATAATAATAATAATCCATTTGTTTTGGAGGCGCCCTAATAACTAGTTTGTCTCTAAGGCGCCTGAATAATACAAGAAATTTACATAATGATACGGGAAATTCAAAATAGTAATAGGGGAAATTCACATAATACAAGAAGTTCACATTATAATACAGAAAATAAACATAATACAGGAAATTCACATAATAATATGAGTAATCAACATAATATGGTAAATTCACCTACTAATACTAGAAATTCATAAAATAATACGGAAATTCATCGACTAATACTAGAAAGCTTATCGACTCTATCATCCTATTGATCTCGTGTATCAATTTTTTCAGTCCTTTTGCACGAGGTAGCTGTATAATTATATACGCTGAAGAAATGCTCAAATGTCAGGCTAAATTACGCTAGGCTCGATCGAATTAAGTTTGTGTTTGCCATTTCAGACAACTCCGATGTGTAAAAACACAATGTAGGAGTTGTGCCCCTTATATATCTTGCAGTAACCTATCAATTATCTATGATAGCACTGAACTGGTTTTTGGATCCCATCATGGCATTAAACTATCTTTGCTAGACTGCAATGCGTAAGTGATGTTATCTTTTATGGGTAGTGTCAACAGTATCGTATCTGCGCTGAATAGCTGCCGCAAACCTAGAATTGTAAACCGCATCCGAGAGACTTTATTGGCCGATACGGCCTGTAAATGTTGTACTTTTATCTTGATGAAATAATGCGCGAGTAAAAGGGGACATCCACTTTTAGATGTCAATAAACTAATTATTTATTAGCTTGCATGCGGAGGTTATTCAAGGTTTAATTGATATATAGTTTGGGTAAATAAGTATGATCTTGAATGAATATTCATGAGGTAACGTAGTATAATGCTCCGCAATATGTGAAAGGTGTCCTATTGTTGCCAGCACCAGTACAAACTCTTTCGATATATTTGCGATAATCGCATCTCACTCATAGGATGAAATGCGAGGAAACACGGAAGATTGGTCGGCTCTCGGCATGAGAGGCAACCAATCAGGACCATCGGTCTTTGAGGCAACAGTAAAACCGGAGCGAAGATTCGGCCCCGAAGGTCATCTACGTTTAACATCCTCCACGTATTTTTTTATAGTAAACCATACCTACAATTGAAGCGAAATATTCATAGGTCTTTATTATTTCCCATCAGTCAGTGGGGCACGTATAATGTTTTTCTTTTATTGATGTTTAGTTAGTCAGTTAAGAATTGGTTGATTACCGAGGTAATCGTTGTGTGAGCCTCATGGTTTTTTACAATGCTAGCCTATGTCGTTAACATGGCAAACGGATTAGCGTCACCTATAAGAGATGGGGGAATGGGGGGAAACAAGTACCGTGGTAAAACCCATCGAGTCTGGGGAGACAATTGACCTTTCATTCACGCCACTGGTTCCAAACGTTTTCAAACGGGCTACATATGTCGCACACTCCTCTAAGCCTGATAGCTAATGGTTATTTACAATGGGATGATGGTATAGTAGGGAGGGAAGCTACATAGAGACCATCAATAGAGCATCTGAAGCACAACAAACATCACAGGGAAAAGCCCTAGCAGAATCACAGTGCAAGGGCTACCCAGATCCCCATGCACACAAGGGTTTAAGGCACTTTTTCCCGAAAAATCCTAAAGCTAGTGTAGTGGTTAGAGCAGAAATTTAACCAGGGACCTTATGGATTCAACGTCAACCGGTCTAACCACTCTGCTAACTGCCCCCTGACCCTCTCCCCCTATCTTCAGAAGTATGTATACAGTGTAACCAGTTTTCTTGTGGCCTAATGCAAAATTATTGGTGATAATGTTATTTATTAGCTGATTAAGTGTTATATATGTGTATGTGTGTGTTTCATTCAACAGCCCTTTTTATGAGATTTTGTCTACCTTTGTCATAAAATGAAAAAAATTCAATTGGTTTTCTATGCTTGCTGCATTTTGTTTGTTATTTAGTACAAACTATCCAACCCCCTGCTTTCATCCATTCATACATTGACCCCCCACAATATGTCTCGATCGGGGAGTCAGTGCCTTTCGCCATCTCTACTCGCTCCATCATAACTTAAAATCTCTTCCGCTAGACTTTCAGTGTCGCAATAAATTCCTCGGTTCAACATAATTCTTGTACGACTCAGGGTGGCATTCCACGATCTGACCAAACCTATTCGTCCCGTGTAACCCGCATCCGTTCTCTTCATGTCCCACCTCTCGCTTCCTGTAACTATTCTTTCCTTAACTCAATTTCAATTTAAATTTAAAACAGATTTAAAAACACATCTTTACCAAACAACCTACACTTCCACATAGTTTTTATTTAAAATCCATCTACATCCCTATGTCCTGTGAATTTGATATACTTTTTACCCTGACGGTGTGTATGTTTTAATGGTTTATTTATTTTGCCTCTACAAAATTTTTATTCTTTTAATATGTCATTGTGGTAGATTTGCATTTTATTTAAAATTTTATTTTCTATGCTTTGTAAAGTGTGACTGGCAGACTCATGATTAAAGCCGCACTCAAAATACCATAATAATAATAATAATAATATTCAAATTTCAGCAGTCGTTCAATCTCAAGAATACAAAAATGTAAAAAATCGCAGAATCGAAATCGAAAATTTCGAGAAAATTTCCAACTCTCCGTTTATATTACATAAATACGTGTATAACTTCAGGCGATGGTATCACGTGTAATATCGAATGCACGACTTTTTTCTTCTCTATCTGCACGTCCGCCGTGTGGAACGGTATCGCTATGGGCAGCATCGACTTAGCCAAGCGTCACGTCGTGTCGAAAACACACGGCGACGTGGGACTGCGTGTCTGTGACTACGTCACCATACAGGTGACCTTATACTCTCCATCCTACAAATTTTTGCACGCTCCACCTTGATTTGTTTTAAAGTTATCTCTCTATCTGTGATTCACCGATATATTTTGCACTAAATCATTATCAAAATGTAAAATAATGGTCGAATTTGTCATTAATTAAATCAAAATTGACCGGATTATCGTGATTTGGTTTTTCAATTTCTATGGCCCACTTTCCAAATACTCGCGGCTCAATTACCATGTGCTCGCCACCCATTTACCAAGTTCTCGCGACCCATTTACCAAGTTCTTGGCGACCCATTTACCGAGTGACACATTTATAAAGCGCTTGTGACCTAGTTTGTATGGATAACGTCCAGGACTACTTTGGTCAGCAAATAAGCGAAATGAATGCGTCCCGCGCAATGGTCAGCTCATTATGTCAAGCTTTGGATGGGGCTACAAACAACAACGATTGGTCCATCTACGCCGATGTATCGGCAAAGAGAAGGTAAATTATTGACCAGGTCACTCTTTTATACAATGAGTCACAAAGTTAATGCGAACAGTTTTGCCAAACGAGAATATCTAAGTGACAGTAGCGGGAATGAGAAAGAAAATGGTCGAGTGGAATGAGCACTAGACTCGTAATCAATAGGTCGCGGGTTCGAGATATCAGTTGGCATTTCTGTGAAGATCTCTACTCTTCAATGCTCTCACCACTTGACATCAAAACATCTCCCACTCTCAACATCTTCAAATGCAAACTCAAAACTCTCCTCTTCACTCGGTCAATGGTTATTTACAATGAGTTGACGACATAGCGGGGATGTAAGTGACATTGAGATCATATATAGAGCATCTGGAGCACAGAAAACGTCAGAGGGAAAAAAGCTCTAACAGAACCACCCTGCAAGGACTCCGCAGACCCCCATAGGCAATGGGGTTGAGGCGCTTTCAGCCCAAAAACGCCACAGTTAATATATTGGTTAGAGCGAGAATTAAACCAGGGACCCCTGGATTCAAAGTCAAATGCTCTAACCACTACGCCAGCTCCCCCCATTCAATCATGTAGCCTTTGGTTAGCATTTTGTCTCATAATACTGGCTCCCCATGCTCTATCCCATCACCCACACCCGTGTTATAACATCCATCTGCATGTCATTTTGGTGTCCGTAACATGCAGAGAGCCATACAGCCTGTGGAACATGCAGACGGAGTTGGTTAGTTCATCAACAGCCAGTCGAGTGGTAGACGTGATGATGCAAGCCTGTGGGGGAGACGGCTACAAGACAGAACTCGGTTCGTTCGTTCCCTTTATCATTATTGAAAAATTCGAAAACCGATATCGTTGTATCAATGTTTCGCCATTTACAATTATTCGTAACCAGTTTGAGCTGGTTTTCAATCCTGCTCTGTCTTATAGAATTATCCAAATTTGGAATTGATAAATCGTATTAGTTAAGAATTATGTAACGTTTCTAGAAGTTTCTAGTAAAATCCAGTCACCCGAAAAGGCTATAAATACAGTAACTAATCTGCCAGTTTTCATTTGTTTAGAGTAAAGTTTAAGTTAGTGCCACCTCATAGATATCCTGTAAATCAAATGAAAATTTTCATCAATAAATGTCTTATATACTTTCTCAACACTTTACTATTGATGCGTAGTATATATTTCTTAGTTTTCAGTGTTATTTACAGTAATAAGTAATAAGTAAGATGTATCAAAGTGTCTTTGATAGCCAGTGTTAAAAGGGCACTATAAATCAATAAAATTTCATTTCATTTCAAGATAGAATTTCTTATTTCAGCTTGCACGTTTCAGCAGACGTGTTAGACATGTGACGTGCGACACTTTATATACTCGACTATAATCAAACGAGGCCAACAGGGAATGGCTTCGGGTTGCGGGTACGATAGGAGGTCAATAGGGCAAGGTTGAAACTTGATCAGTACAGTACTAATGCGAGTGATAATATCACAATACATCCTTTGCCTTCGTCCATCGCTGTTCTCCATGCGTTGTGCCGCCTTTTTGCGCGATAACTCTGCGTATGTCGCCGTCACTCACTTCTGTATTTGTCGATGTCAATCGCTTATCTGCGAGATCTTTCCCCCTCATTTCCTCGCATTTCTTTCATGCGAGTCACGGTCTACCACGGTTTCGTTTGCCACCTTTTTGCATCCTATCCAATGTTGCCCTAGAATGCATAAGTACTTCTGTCAATCGTTAGGACCTCCCACACGGAATCAGTTCAGATGTAGTAGGCTCATAAACCCCTGTTTGTCCCTTTTTTTCGAAATTCGTGTTCGCGATTCTGTCCATTTACATTCATCTTAAAATGACTAGCAGTTATCTTTTGTGCACATTCGATTATTTGGAACGAATAGTTATTTTATTTTATTCATTTTGTCAACAAGTTCCAACTATTGTTTTAAAGTTTGATCATGAGTAGCCGAATGCATGTCAATTACACTGATTTTCAATGTGATTTTTTAAATGTGTTTGTGATTCCTGACGCAGCTAATGCATCAACAATGTAACCAACAGCATCCGTGACTGACCATTGACTGACCGTTGACTGACTGACCATTGCGCAGGTTTAGAACGCTTGCTACGGGATGCCAAGGCAGGTTGGGTGTTATCTCCATCCAACGAAGTTCTTCGGACGAGTATAGGAAAGGCTGCCCTTCTCGGGCCAAACAGTCTCGACATGTGGTCAGTATTTAGTTCACTGATACCCATCATGTGGTCAGTATCCACTGATGCCCGTAAGAGAGGCTTTTCATCACTGAGGCACATAAGGAAAAATACTCAGTGTTCGGACACATCTTCGGGCTTCTCCCTTCTTTTTACCCTTCTGAAGGTTCTCTTATGTGGATCACAATGGATGATGATGGCAGCTATTCAGTGCAGATACACACGTATAATCACACCCACAAAGGATATCACACGTCAACCTATCTTAGAAACGGGTATACTCCAGCTATCAGGGGTGGGGTGGGGGGAGGTGGGGGAGAAAGGACT
>WURV02217028.1:0-10666 GCA_011762755.2 Epimenia babai
AAAAATTTTTAAATAAAAAATACAAACATCGACAGAAGTTACCTGTCGCTTTGTTAGTTGCCAACAGGTTCTGCGTTTGGTGTTATATTTTAAGATAAACTATAGCCTACTTTGACAGCAACTACACAAATATGTAAAAAATAAATAAAAAACATAAACAAACAATAAATATGCCGCATTTTGCTTTCAATTCATCCGTGGTGACCATGTTACTTTCCAGTACAGGGGAAATAACTCTCTATAGATATAAACGATCCCAGACTATCTGAAGTTGGTACGTTATGTGTTACACCCCTTTCATGGCAACGTAATCACGAGAGCCTTTGTCGCGATTAAAAGCGAAATATAGCTCGCTCCCGATATAGGCCATTTCAGTTGATACCGTTTTCATACGGATATTGTCACCGTTCATTAATGTAAAGTCATATTATCTAGAGAGATCAAAAGTGATGAATTGTACACTTAAGTAGCCTACATTCATAACGTTTTCTGCAGACTCATCTTAGCAGTCTAGGGATTTTTATAGCATGCTGAATCAATTAATAATTTTCCTAATGACTACGGAAATACGCAGCGAGTCACCACCGTAATACGTTGTCTGTGACGGCTCACTTACAACAATAATGGGGGATTCGATGAGGAAACAAATTACAATATATACAATACTTAGTAAGACCTACAGTACGTATAAAATACAAATGAGATAAACATGTAATTATTAAATATAGACTGGATATAAATGTATAAGATTGGACTGAGGCGACGAGACAGAAAGTAAAAAATGAATGAAACGAAACGTGTCGTGTAGACGTAAGTTATGTGGATGAAATGTCCGATTATAGTACAGTAGTGGTGGATAGGAAATAGTTGTTGGTTGTTGGTTGAATTATACCCGTTGGTTTGTTCGCTGGTCAGTCGTCATACACGAGCTGCAAGCTGACAGGAGACAGTCTTTGCGAGCAATATACAGAATCACACTGTGGTGCACGGGACCTCGAAATGACTAATCCAGACAGTCGTGGTTGTTACGATGGCCGTCATCACCCGTCCCGTTATGGGTGCATAGGTGGGGTGGGGGAGGGGAGAGGTAGTAGACAAATCTCGACAATGTCTGTAATGTCGCTGTCTGATCGCGATGGCCGCAGTCCGACGACGCGGAGTCGTTGACTACTTCATGGTCGCTGCTAAACCAAGTGCAGATCGCGGCCGCCGCGCAACATACGTACGTGCGCATGACACACAATCTTTCTTGTGTCTTTTCAATGTCTTGTTCGCGAACTTCTCGATCATGCAGTGGTCGGCGCGTGTTCACAAGCGTGGTGTACGCTTATCGAGGTTTACTGATTCTCTGGAATGAACACTTCTCCCAGTTTCTAACGCTGCCAGTTACCGTTTTCAGACATATCTACTTGAATTATAAATTGTATAGCCAGGTAGAGGCTTGTAAATTTTATAATTATACTGCTTAAAATTTGCGATGAGTAGCCTATTAATATTAAGAAAAACTAGTTCAGTGAAAACCGTAAGTGCCGAAAAATCGAAACACAGTAATTATCATTTACTATTAAATAGATATTTTATTTACACTGAAATAAGATCATTATAGATCATGTTTTTGTGCAGCACGCAATCGCATTGCGTATTTTATAAATATCGGTGAAAATTCTAGAATGTCTAGCACTATTTTTCACTTGAAAATATTCATGTCACTATGTGTAATAGTTATTTATTATAATTAGCCTACATCTATGTGAATATTAACTGTATTAGACCTATCAGAAATAACCGCGTTAAATGACCTCTGTGCGCCTACTTTAATCGACACAAGTAAAGCATATAAATTTTATTTGATAGAATCTCGAACGAATTACTATTAATTTTGTGCCGTTTCTAAAATCAATGCTGGTTTTATTTATGAAATGTCCAAGTAAGCCAATAACGGCGAACCTAAAAACTGAGGAAAAAACGACGAAGAATATTTTGACGTCGGTATAAATTACGGCGACCATACTTTAGTATTATATATGGGAGACAACCCACGATTTCAGTAGAGGAGCGAGTTTAACGCCAATCTTTAATCCAATAGGAAATATACAGAAACGTACGAACATTCGGTGTAAGAAATTCTACGGGGAATAATCAATGCAAAGAATTGACTCTTAAGCCTAGTAGTCGACAACTCAAATTATTATAGAGTAGGCAGTGAGTAGCTGTTTACTATGGAACTTGACAAGGTATTAACGGTCTCATCCCAACGATGGTTACGATAAACTGCGCACTGGATCTTAATATGCCCTACAAAATGTGCGATTAGCAATGTAATCACGGGTATTTATCATCTTTTTCTAGGGGTATTTTTAGGGTATTCCGGAAATCGCTAATGCAAAAGTACCTAGGATATAGGTACTGCAAAGGATTTCCATTTTTCGATATTTGTTCTACTTTCCACGATATTATTCAACATTTTTATCTATTTCATTGTATCTAACATTGATCTGTATCACCCGTATACTGTTAGGTGTTAATTTTATATAATTTAAGTGAATACATTATAGTCTCAGAGCATTAGGCTATTGTGTTATGTAAAGTGTGTTTGACAGCTCTGCTAATAAGTACACTTTGAACAAAGTAATTTCATTTCATTTATTTCATTTCACTCATTTCATTTCGTACCTAATTTCGAACAATGATAAACTTTGTTTACATCGTATGGATTTTCTAGAACGAGTTCAAATTAGGAAATTGTGTCAACCGGCGTACGCCGGTAGCCTAATTGAACAAACCACCTAGTTTGTTGCACTAGCCCTGCTAATAACTACCACTGCAAAATATTACAAGCATTATCTAAGAGTAACCCGTTGTTTGAATTTGCCAAAACGCCTGAATTTACTTTCTCCCCGGTTTTTTGGTAGAGGTCTAGCCTGAAAAAATGTAGACACTAATTCATTTAGGTATTACGCACGATACTGGCATGTTGTGCTGAACGTCCGTTATCAATGGACTATAAGTTTGCAACTCGAACAATCGGATTTCGACTGAAGCACGTCATAACATTTTTTTTATTAATTATGTAGAAAGTATGCTACCGTGACAAAGCAAAAAAAATCAGTTTTGTAATCCGATTCATAAATTTGTCGCCGTTACAGCATTGCCAAATCCGAATAAATGGATAATGTTATGCAATAATATAATGTCCATAAATATAGGTGCGTAGCTAGTACAAAGTTAATAACATCCCTAAAGCAGATGTTGTTATTGCAAACCAATATTCAACCAATGGAATTTTACCTAGTAATTCCATTGGCTGAGAGAAGAAGGACAACATATAGAGATTAAAGGAGTTGTCAAGTGGTAAGAGCACTGGACTCGTAACCGGGAGGTTTCGGGTTCGAAACCGAACTGTTGTGTAAATTTTTCCGCGATGTTACTTAACAAGTTGTTTATCTCAGATTGCTGGCGTAAACACGTCTCCAAAATGGGTAGCCGCTTGGTATCATCTTGGACGATGGTCGAAGGAGTACTGCATATGCACGGAATATGCCTGCTATAAACTTTCATTGTGAACCGCATATGAGAGCCTTTACTGGCTGATACTCGCGCTCTATGAATGTTGTACTTTGCCTTTTTTACCAGCGATTCTGTATTCATTCTGTATATTTTGCCGTACAACTTCAAAATATCAAAGTCATTACCTTGTACGGCATTAATACATTAACTATATTAGGCTAATTTTTCAAGTTTTCATATTATATGGAATTTTCTTATTTACTAATTTTTACACCCCGAAACTACAGTCTTTTTAGATGACATATCCCACCCCCCTGGTAGATCAATATGCCCGCATAGTTCAATACATTGATGAAATTTTGATATGAATTTTCACTAATATGTTGAATGTTTGTTCAATATTAGCTCATTTTTATTCCCGGGCGGCTGTTTTTACCATAGAATTTCGTTCTGAAATACAATTTACAATATTTACCTCCTCTTTATATGAAATTGTCTCCCATGGCCATTTCACATACACACGTGTACTTATCGTGAAAGCACTGCTCACTCATTAAATACGTTATGTAATTTATCTATTTCATTACAGAATGGACTCATTATATATGAATTTAAACACGTTGTTAGGCACCGGAGAGCGCTCATAACTAGGCCTTAGCTTAAATTAAGCGACTTGGAAATACTGAATAAGTTAAGCAATAATAAATGAATAAAATAACAAGAACGCCCTTAGTAGTGACGTCACGATAAGCATATTGCGCTTGTGAAATTGCCATGGGAGACAATTTTATACGAACAACATACAAATGTGTGGGTTACCTGAAAAGGGATTTGTCTAGTCAAGACAACCCGTTCGAGGATAAATATGTTAAATAAAAAAATAGAAAAATCTCGTTATTCATAAAAATTAATTTGATTTTTTGCCTATCGGATACCTGTTGATGGGTACGTCATAATGAATCGCTCAGTATTCTTATAAATTTGTTTCTAAATTTGTCTTCAATTGTGACTCTATTGTCTGAGGAAGGATCATATTCAGGCGAGACGACATCGAATCCGGTCGATTTGTCTTTGCCATATCCGGTTGGGTTCGAAAAAACAATATCTCTCGAGTCAGATACTGCTTTCGACCGGATACAGAGTCGCAGTCAATTGCGTATTTTTTCGATTTTAGTCGAATTCGTGTTCAAATCGTCATGCACAATGCACAACTGTGAAACCACTGCATCTGAACACAAAGTCTATGAGAACAAAGATTGTCTTTTCAGAAGCTGTACAATTTTGCGACTGCAAAGAACTTCAATAATAATAATAATAATAATAATAATAATAATAATGTTATTTTGTCTTAAAAGTTATTGTCTTTGCAAATTTCCTTATTTTATAAGACTAATTAAAAGTTATCGTCTTTGCATATTTCGTTACTTTGTACGAGTAATTTATAACTTACCGTTCTTGCATTTTCCCTGGCTTTATAAGAGTAATAGGCGCATTCATGCTGAGCATTCCAGAGATAAAGTGATTTATTAAAATCTTATCTTTTGTCGACATCAATCGAGTGCTGACATATATTATTACATAACCTCATTTTGGTAACCTTGCGACTGCTGGAGAACAGTGTTAAGTTTGTGTGAATCGCTGGATGTTTTTTGAGAGATTGCCGTATCGGCACGGGTCGCGTCTTGGAACACTTACACATACGTGGATTTAGCTGGCGAGGAACGCACGGAAAAAACTGTCCCTCTGATGGGACTACGATGTGCATTATTCTCCAGCTATTCAAACATTGCCTACCCCCATTAGCGTCTTGTTAATACGTAGATTTAGGACGTTTATTATCGTAGTAATATTATAACAGAAATAATAGGTTCACGGAATGAATCACAAATTTGATCAGGGTCAATTTACGAACAGTTTTTTTTTATAAAAAGGAAAAATAGGGCGAGCAGCGTACCAGGAGAACTCACAACTGAAGTCCGCTTGGTAGGTCGCGTTGAATCGGGTTTAGTTCTAATTTGGGCAGTCGTGAGTCGTGTTCACTTCAACCGCAAAGGTTTTCCACAACTATGGGTCATGCCCGCTATATCCCTTCCACCAATATCTCCTGATGAAATTTTTCCCATAATATCTCCAACACTTAGAAAGTGCTTGTAACAACAAAAAAATATTCCCACTATATCCCCAGCGGATAAATCAAAGGACATACTGTCACAACCAACACATCAGTAAACCTAACCCTACGCTTAGCGACTCGAAAAAATGAAGAAACTGTATGCTGATGGAAAGAGTGACATTATTTCATATCTTAATACAGTCGGCCATTTATTACATCTACAGTCGATATATTGTGTGTATTGTTTTATAAAAATATTATGATATAGAGATTAAGTAGGTGATTAAGGTGATTAAGTAGGGTATATTATGGGAAAAAAATCAGGGGATATAACAGGGAAAAGGTGAAGGGATATACTGGGATGAAAATTGTGATCTTAAGTACTGGGGATATACCGGGAAGGGATATATTGGGAAGACCCCACGACTATAGTGCACACCATTGTAAACGCAGTATGCCTACCGTAGATTTTATCTTTGAAAAAAGTCTTAGCATTATATAAATTGAACGAACGAACAAAAGACCGAACGAACGAAGGAATAGACGATAAATAAATGAAATTCTTTGGTCTGGCCACATCTTTTTATAATGTATCGAATACCGATAGTTATATTATAAAACAGTATTTTGTTGAAACTAGGCCATGATACAAAGGCTTTGTACTGCAGAAAAAATAAATAAATAATCTTGCTATATATTTGTCAATTTATCAACATTTGCACATTGACCAGTAGGGCTTCTACATGGGACGTTAAACAAATTATACATATTAGTAACTATAGTCACAGCAAAACAACTCAAATAATATATATGTACGACTATAAATGACTAGAAAGGGAGTCAGGTTTCGTGTTTCGGAGATGAAACCTCCAACGTCATTTTCGCGCCAAATTATAGTCCATCGGCTGGTTCGTGCTGGCCACTTCCGTTGATCACGTGCCAGCAGTTGTCCAATGGGAGTTGATAACATCGTCTGTTTTCGCCCAAGGTGTCCCATTTGACCCAGCTAAGCCTCGCTGTCAAATCTGCCAAAACAACAATACTCTATCCTATATATAGGCCTATATAGTATATAGTTTCCACCACACCGGCCTTCCCTAACCGGTAGGGCAAAGGCATTGCGGTACGGCAAATCATTCCATGCATCAAAAGTCGACTTTGTTACATCATGCAGCCATGGGCAGTTTTACTTCGTTACATTATTCATGAAAAGCATTCTTATTCACATTCGGCAGCAATCGCCAGTTTTACGATGCCACATAATTAGGAGTTGGATTTGTTGCATATGGCTGCAATCATCAGTTTTACTACGTTACACAATTTATTTTTGATTTTGTTACATCCGGCAGCAATCGCCAGTTTCACTATGCCATACAATTAGTAGTTGGATTTGTTGCATATGGCTGCAATCGCCAGTTTTACTACGTTACACAATTTATTGTTGATTTTGTTACATCCGGCAGCAATCGCCAGTTTTACGATGCCATACAATTAGTAGTTGGATTTGTTGCATATGGCAGCAATCGCCAGTTTTACGTAGTCACACAATTAATTCTTGCTTATGTTAGATATGGCTGCAATCGCCAGTTTTTCTACGTTACACAATTTATTGCTGCTTTTATTACATCCGACAGCAATCGCCAGTTTTTCTACGTTACACAACAGTAGAAGGTGCCTTTATCACACAGCAATCGTGGGATTAGGCTACATCATACATTAAGATCTGCCGTCGTTGTTATTGCGTCATGAAAAATGTAAAAACTCAGCAATATCGCCATCTTGGGCAGCCCGAAAACACCAATTCTTAAACTAGGTCACTATAATATAAATCATAATAAATGTAATTCAAATTGATGAAGTATAAATTAATTATTGCCTTGAATATAGACATTTAAAATACGTGATCTCTTCTCGAAACCAATATAATATGGTTTTTATTTCCGAATGAAGATTTTATCAATTGTGTGAATGTTACAATATTTATTTTATACAACGTCAGACGCTTTAAATCATTTCGATGTTTTGACGGCTACCGCTATATAAGCAACGTTGAAAAATAAAGTTAAATTGCATTATTCATGTGTATCTGTGTTACACGTTTCTTACGCGATAAATTCAGGGCCCTTTAATTCACCTGTGTAGGGGTGCAACTGCTTGGCTAGCACGTGACCACCTCCAAAGCATAAATGTAAACATATACTAACCGCTTGTGTTCCACTCGAGGAACGAACTGTCCTTGTTGGACAGACTTTGCTTGACGAATTCTCGGGGATCGGCGCAGTCTGAAGTGAGAATATCCTTGAGCAAAGCTATGTATGCGATGGCAAGCCGTAAAGTGTCGATTTTCGACAAGCGTTTTTCGTAAGGAAACGTCGGTACGTGCTTCCTTAACTGCTCGAACGCCGAATTTATACTGAGCATGCGCCGACGTTCGCGCACGTTGGCCGCAAACCTCTGTACGAACACATGTTCGTTGACTCTATCGTCGTGGTGACCGTGATATATGCTGTCCAATAACTCACAGTCGGCAAGTTTCGGGGTTTGGTGCGCGCAAGAAGGAAGGTTGCTCACGTCTGCCTCCTCTTGGTAGCAGCGCGTGTTGAGCAACTTAGCAATGTTGCCGTTGATAAAAAAATCCGTGGCTGCATCACGGTAATGATTCACATCGTCCTCTCGGCTTGAGTAATTCGTTATTCGGTATCGTGGAGTCGCCATATTTTCTAGTGTATGTCGAATATGGATTGAAATATCCGTAAACAAGGTCGATATTTTTTATAATGTAAAATATATAGATATCATGTATATATACACTTGTATGTATGTGTGTATGTATATACACGAATACTTGTTAGTACATGCAGCAACTCTAATATATACCACATATATTTGTTGCTTTCTTCTTGTACAGCTTGCGAGTTTACCGTGCAGCCTGTTCAGAACGCCCGAGTCGCATCTTGCACGAGGTGTTATCGTCATCGGTATATTTCACGGTGGCAGGTATGTTATCTCTAAACAGGTAAAATGCCATTTTCGAACGTTTAAAATCGACAGGTACTACTTTGCGTGCGCAATGAATACTTGTTTTATATAAAAGTTTGTATAATAAAATAAGAAAGGCAAAGTTGAGCGTTGACTCGACGAACCGATAACTACCTATAGACGGATCGCGATGAACGGAGCCAGAACTGTCTCCCTGACCAGAAGCGCGTTTGCCCTTTTATACGGAGGGATCTCGCGGGTGCCTCTATTTGGTCGAGGACTCGTTCGACTCTCTAAGAAGATTGTTCTCTAGCGCAATTGTCACTTACAGTTGTCGAGTCAATTAAGTGATCGCCGCATGATGCCCGAGGCTGGCTGGAGTACCGGATAGCGCGGCGAGAGACGTGAGGGTATGGACGACCCGCCGGGCTGGTTAACAATGCCGTCATCGTCGCGTGAGCTAATTGTCTCGTCCATAAGTACGCGTCACACGACCGCTATTTTCAAAATATTATTACGACTAATTAAGAGGTTCGCGCATGCCCAGCTCCCAAAACAAAGTAGTAATTTCCGATATTGTGGATTATTTTGTTGGGTACTTCGTGGTTTTGGGTGACTAATTTTTCTTTCACTTAGAGATGCTCTCTGCCCCGGAAGCTAAATCCTGCATGGGGTAGTCATAGTAGTTCATGAATAATTCAATTTAATCCAATCGTTATTTGGCACATATACACCGAGCGCATAGGGCATCAAACCACACTACATACAACGCAAAAATCACTCGAAATGGCACACAGAAAATAATTACAGAACATAACTACAGAGATTTATATTTCTAGGAACATGAATATTTTCTCACATACCGCCTTTATCTCTTGAGGGATTTGCATTTTCGCTTGTTTTCCATATATATAAATTACTGAAGATACATGAGTCAGTATTACTATAGTCGACCTGTGCTATTTACTTTTTTATTGTCTAACGCTGGCATAATTGAGACTGGTTATTTGTAGGTCGCGCGTTGGGGGTTCCAGCAGAGGCGAGGTTTTTCTCTGCACATCTTTACTGTTATTTATTAAACGGCTGTGGTGGCTAGCTCCCACCCATTAACGTTATATGCCCGTATGACGTATAAGACGTTTAGAATCGTGCGCAGAAGGAGGATTTGCTTTTGTAGCGCTGTTTGACGTTGGTAGCGCGCAAGACCGGTCATTTGAAAGTCGTGGCTTCCGGGCACAGACAGGCAGCGCACGATTGGGCAGCCCCTGCTAGTTTAATTGATAACGTAAGAGATTGAGGGCAACGCCTTTCTTTTGAATAACTATATTTATTGATCACGAGCTTTCGCATCACTACTACTAGTATGTTTCATCAGGTGGGTGAGCGTAGAATTATTCGAGGGTAAGCTGAAAAGTTCCTAAAGTTCATAGGCTCACCGAGATCAAGTATCTGGTTCTGAAAGGATTAGCCCCCATTGCGCATCTATGCTGATATAGTGGATACATTAAGGGAGGATGCCCCTGCATTATCCACATTTGGCTGGCAAACGTTATCGAACCAATGATGACGTCATAAGTGCCGTCGAGCAGTTTTTCTCCGTAATTAAGATGTGGGCTTCTATACTACGGTTATCCAAGCGCTGCAATATGGTTGGCTCAAGTGTGTAGAGAGAAATGGGAACTATGTTGAAAAATAACCATCAAACATTAACATTCTGTAAAAGCATCATGATCGGCCCATGAACTTTTCAGCCTACCTTCGTAGCCTCGTAAACCTCGTAGGTTTAATCAAATTACGCTTTAGTACCCTATGAACCCGCGAGCTTCCGTTAGAAGTCCAATTAGGCGCTTACGACTCGACAATCTGCTTCTACATGGCGTATACAGTAAATGTACAATTTCAGTAAATGTGCATATTTTCTGATTTATTTCAGGAAACTTGCATATTTCCTGGTTCAATCAGGAGATTTGCAAATTTCCTGGAATAAACAAGGAAATATGCACATTTCCTGAAAATTTAGACAAAAATTATTGCACATTTCCTGAAATGGATTTGACAACACGAGCA
>WURV02217039.1:0-10663 GCA_011762755.2 Epimenia babai
CTTAAAATTTTAGATGAAGACACAGAAATTTCTGAATCGAGGCGTTAATTCGACTAACTGTAATGTAATAATTTATCTGAATAAAGAGTGGGCTAAAATAAAAGGAAGAGGCATATAAATGTTACAATAGTAGATATCATGTAATTATTAAGATACAGTTGACAAACAAGCCAAATGTCAATTAAAATAGTTAGGAATAAAATTATACGGTCGTCGAAACACGTTGTTCCTATTTTTTAGCCAGCCATGTATATTCACAGCCTGTTGGCATCTCAAATAAACACATAAAAGACGAAACATTCACAGACTGATTATGGCGCGAAAACCAAGTCATTTCAGGCCTCGCTGACCGGCTTGTTTTGGCAGGAAAGGTATTTTTTGTCAGTGCATCGTCAGTTATGGCCACAATTAGTAAGTGGTTGAGGATTGTTAGAAATAGCAGGTGCATTTATGTCTGACATCAACGGAAATATTTTCGTCGGTTTGTGACGGAAGGTGTGTTAAGTGTACGACGCAAAGTTTACGAATAAGTAGGTGGTTGCCTGTTTCTATTATTCTAAGTTATCTACTTCTAGTTTTTTTTCAGATATTTTAAAGCTCTTTGTTGACTTTGTTAGATGGTGAATGGTGCATATTTGATTCAGCTCGAATAAAACTCGTATAAACTAATAGAGCCTTGCGGTCAGTTCAACTTTTCCAGAAATTTTTATTCGGAATCGGCTCATGATTCTGATTCGCTGACAAATAGAGAAAACAAATTCCAACCAAATGTAACATATATGGTTTAAAAGAAGCAGTAATACCGATGTTCTTTGAATTATGCAAACGCGGGGATACTAACAAAACAACACTAAAAAAAGACATTGATAGTTAGGTCGCTAGACTCAAAAGCAATGTCTATAGATCCTAGTGGCCCGTTGCCATGCCGATTTGTTATTATCTGAAGCAAGAAATTTATATTCGATTCCTGCAGTACCTCTGTTATCAGAAAATACTACACGTTTATACTGTGTTGAGTGTTTCAGGTACTCCACGATCTGTAGCTGCTGTTAATAGTCATTGTCAACAGCATTTGAAAGCTTATTGTTGCTGTTTCTTGCGGTTTATAACTCTTGTATTTATTTACCTTAATTCTGACATTAATATAGTGAGCTAGATCTGTACTCAGACTGTGATTATACTTACTGTATATACTCGCCTGTAAGTCGATCCGCCGATAAGTTGAGCCCTCAACTTTGGCCGAAGAAATCGTGGTTTTGCTCTTGACCCGCCTATAAGTCGAGGGTGGAGTTTGAGGGTGCTACCTCTTCTTCAGTCATTCACGGCGATCAGCCGCCATTATAATTTGAATGGAAAACTCACCCTATGTTGTATTCTAATAAGTGTGACGAACGCAAAATGTGTCGATTATATTTTTTATTGTAGTAATATAAGGCATATCGATATATAGATATGTGCCCTCCAAGACGTCTGAAGGTACGTATCAGTATATTTTTACTACTCAAAATTTTTAAATTTTTATTGACCCGCCTTTAAGACGGGGGGGGGGTAGACTTTAAGGATTGAAATTTTGTCTTTGAAAACCGCCTTATAGGCGAGTATATACGGTATTTAATAAGATATCTAACGATCCATTTCCTCTCGAAACTGTTATCGTTGATACTGGCCTTGACATTATGGATGTCATTAATTTTTATAAATTTCCTACATGTGACAAATATGACTCAGGGCAAGCGCCCAAATTTCACCGAGTGACAAAAAGACCGAGTGATAAATATGCACGAGAACCCAATTTACCAATAAGGCTACGATCGCCCAGGGTGGGTCTGGATACAGCTGTGGCCAATATACAGTAGTGGGGTCATCCGTAAAACAATTAATTTCGCTCAGGCTGCATGACGAATGTGACATAAAGGTGCCCCGGGGTAACAGGTGGCTTTCTGTCATCAAAATCATAAAAAAGATTAATGTACAACAGGGTTGTGGGAACAAATGTTTTGAACCGCAAAAAGTTGTATTGATTATAACTGCGTGCGTTAATACGGCTTATATTCGCAATTTTTAGAGAATTTATCTTTACAATAATTATCTTTATTATTTCGTATGTCGTACTAATGATAAGAGAGTCACAGCCTGCATTCACTTGTATTTCATTTCCAAATTAACTGTGACTGGACTTTTTATGGTGTTGCTCACAATAAGGGTCTTCCAATAAGCTGGAGCGCAGAATCGCAAGCGCGCGCGTGTGTGTGTGACAAGAGGCTGGTGATTCCCTTCTTGGCATTGACGCTCCATGACACAGAGCTTGCCTGCGATAAACGAGACAAACGGACTAACTTCACTTATAAGGGGTGGGAGGGAAACGCTGTCGTGGGAAAAACTAAAACTCTGAGCTCAGCGCCAGAGAGCCCCGCTAGGGAACATCTCAAAGCGATCCATGTCAGAAGAAATCGCCATATCCACAGAATACATGGTCGTAGCTAGGAGCAGACGACGCGACAATGTTACAGTAAAAGAGCACATTCGGAAAAATATCTCTTACAATAAATTTTCGCAAGAAAATCAATAGGAAAAGTGGTAACGAAATAAAAAATGTACATGTGTATAAAAGGGAATTCAGCGATTAAAATCCGAACAATTTCTTGCTGGTGGTTGGGTTGGTAACATTTAAGAATTAGTTACATTAATGCTGATTTAGTAAGCTGATTTTGAACAGCTCGATTGATATAAATACGCGCTGCGGTAACAGAACGACGAATCCGTACCGATTACGTTAACACAGCTGTGTCGAGAGGAAGGTTTACGCAAAATCCATGATGCCTGCGATGAAAAACCGAACTAACGCGGCGGGAAAACCCTATCAAATCATTGAACTTCCGATGGAAACATCGGCGGGTAACCGCTGACGTATTTTTGCGATTTCCGTCTTCTAATGAAATTAACTTTTCATAGCTGATCCGATGCACACAGAGTGAATGAATAACAGAAGAAATCTATCGGTAGATTTTAACGTATCATGATCGATGGTTCTAATTGATGTGTATTTTTTATCGTTTAGCGGTTTACAGTGTAAAATATGATCACCGAGACTCGCTGGTTTTCAATTCGGTGTTTCCCCAGTACTTTGACTGCTGCTAGTCCGTTTGTCCTGTTTTATTTCCAATTTATCGAAATGTTTCGTCTATTATTCACTACTTCAATGACAACGATGCAGGCGTAATGTTATCATCTGAAGGTTTTAAACGTTTCTACGTAGAGCTAAAATGAGTGTTATCTGAAGGTTTTAGACGTTTCTACGTAGAGCTAAAATTAATGTTATCATCTGAAGGTTTTAGACGTTTCTACGTAGAGCTAAAATAATTATGTTATGTGAGCAGGCAGGCGAGCATGTGGGATTAGGTCATCGCTATAATCAGAATTCTAGCGCGACACAACCCCATCATGCGTGGGTGTGTCGTCAGAGCACTCAGGGGTGACCTGGACAATCGTAGACCCCCTCGTGGCATCCTAAAAACATCTGACAGTGTAGCCTAATCTCTAATCTATTGATGACCCAGCACTCAAGCGTTACCTCGACATTCTTAGACTGCTTGTGATATACTGAAGACATCTATGAGAGTGTAGCCTAATCTCTAATCCATTGGTGGTGTTCATCCTTAAGTGGAATTTACCTTACTGGCCAACGAATGGTTCTTAGGTAATAACATATCTAAAAAAAACGCTTGCCCATCTTAGCAACTATTTCAGAATGTCATACTTAAGCATGATGAAATATAAAATATATAAATAAACACTCATTTATTAATAAAAATTAAAAAGAGTTCTTCCTTGCATTATTCCGACTCGCTCATACCAAATATTTATGTAGTTTTCTCTGGATATAAAGTCCATTTGACAGCTAATTTGATAAATATGATTCAATAAAATATATTTTCACAGCTTAAGGTCACGTGACAATTATGACGCAGACGTTCCATGACAAAAATCCCCTTTCTCGTTACCTAGATTAACAGATGCTACGGAGTAAGTTCAACATTAATCAAATGCTCCGACAGAACTTTAGTGGCTAATAGACAGTTCGGTCCTTGTCAAAATACCGACCTAAACAAAAATGGTAACGGTAATATATTTATAAAGCTAAAAATATCTCGATTTCGTTATACAATAAAGAAAATTTGAAAACGGTAAATTAGACACTAGTAGTAAAATTTCAAGTAGACATTTGTAAAAAGACGTTTTTAGATTTTACCTAAAACTTAATAACGAGTTTGATGACTGTTGGAGGTATAGACGTTTCTTCCTCAACCTAGAACTACTGCAGGTAACATAACAATGTAATATATTTTGAAAATGAATTGTCATGCAATGATGTTAATTGAGGTAGCCTATGTGGAACTAACTTTGAATAGCTGGAGACAGAAAAAACCTCTACCTCTGACGGGGGCAAAGTTTTTTTCTGCGCATTTCTCGTCGTCATTACTATGAATGAAATGAAATGAAATTTATTTGTTTAAAGTGTACTTATTAGCAGAGCTGTCAAACACACTTTACATGTGAAACAATAGCCTAATGGTCTAAGACTATAATGTAATTACTTAAATTATAGAAAAATTAACATTTAACAGTATACAGGTAATACAGATCAATGTTAGATAGAACCATGTACATTTAGAGTAAACATGAAATGGATAACAATGTCGTAATTCGGTGGAAAAACAGAACAAGTATCGAAAAAAGGAAAATAGAACAAATATCTAAAAAAGGAAAAAAGGAAAAAGAAAAATCCTATGCGATGGAATATGTCACGACACTTAAATTATAACAATTTTGTCGAAAAATAAATAAAAAACGTGTTTAGTTCAAAAACAGTTTTATTGCGTACGCTTATCAAAACGTTGATGTCGAATTTAGATCGGAGAAATAAGAGTTGGTGAAACAAGTGGAATTTAGTATCCCACTTGTAGCCATCGAAGAAGAAAGTGGCGAAAACGAATTTTCGCTGCGTACGGCGATTAAAGGAGCTGTTTGGGTGAGGAATCATTAATATGGATGGAATAAACATTATATAATGGAGAGTTTACTTGAATGGATGAATGATCTGTTTACGTGTAGACAGTGTTATGTATAATAGCCGGCATCACTTAGTAAATTAGAGCACGGCCGCCGAAACCGTGCGTCGCGAGGGCAGTATTGATCTAGTTTAATGCGATGTTAAGGGGGAAAAATTATAGATTAATTCAGCGTAATGATGTGTTGTGCTATGTTAAGCGTGTAAAAAATGTTATGTTGCAATGTAACGCTGTGTTATGCTATGTTAAGCTTGTGAAGAATGTTTTGTTGCAGTGTAACGCTGTGTTATGCTATGTTAAGCGTGTGAAGAATGTTTTGTTGCAGTGTAACGCTGTGTTATGCTGTTAAGCGTGTAAAGAATGTTTTGTTGCAGTGTAACGCTGTGTTATGCTATGTTAAGCGTGTAAAGAATGTTTTGTTGCAGTGTTATTCTGTGTTATGCAATGTTGAGCAGAATAAACAATGTTTTGTGTAAATTGAAGGCTCTGTGACACATTCACTGCCCCCTCCCCACCCTTCTCAAAAACTTGATCAACAAACAAAACACATACTAAGCAATCAAGTGATATAGGACTTAAATTAAGCAGTTATGCTATTATTATTATTATTATATTTTTGTGAATGCGATCGATGTTTCCTATTATTAAATACAAGCGATAAAATCTCGCATGTTTCCTTTACCTATTTCGCACTTAACACTTTTCGATGCCTCTAACTGAATATCGCCATCGGTTTACGCACGATGCAGCCACAGAGATGGTCTAATAAAGAGATATAGATACACATATAAAAGCAGTCTGCAATGGCGGTGCTGCTAAAGGGGGAGAGCGAGAGCTCGTATCTAGGTCAACCATCGATTGATCCGTCAATGAGATAGCTGGCTGCGAGGCCCAGAAAAGACAACACGCTTCTCAACGATGGCATGTTTAGATCAATACCGCAGAACGAGTCGATTCCACGCGACGTGGACAGTATGCAAATTAAGTGGTAAATATGTCGCTAAATTCGCCGACGCCGTCGCTTTGTCGTGGAAAGTCTGGTATTATAGCGAGTGTATTTCTAATGGTATGTAGACGTGGCTAAGACGGGCTCTGTGATGCTGGGTTTTATAACAAAAGGAGCGTCGTAAAATGTCCTAAGTTTCTTTTCGTTTTCCTTTAAAATATTTCAGCAGTGACATTTAATAACATTATCAGATGTTAAAGCGTGGAACTAGTTGGATGTCACAATATCGCTAAAGTTGTGTCAACATAAAAGGCTGAACAATTATATCGGGGCAATCAAATCATTGACACCAGTGTGGTTAACATCAAGATTCAGGAATGGGACCACAATAGTTCAGTTGGTAGAGTCGAACCCTGGGCAATACCAATTGTGTTTTGTAGTTGTATCCTTGGTCTAGAATTTATCTTTATCTTAGTAGCTCTGGTTGACTTGAGGCGTGAATAAATACCAGTGAAATTTATTTGTGGCAACGGGGATTTATTTACATTGGGAAAGTAAACTTGAAATGAAATGAAGTTAAATTTTATTGATTTTCAGTGCTCCTTCAACACATAGCTATCGAGGGGCATGATGGTGCTTCATAGGGCTGCCTCGCCAGAGATGTAAACGGTCATTTGGCGAGCTGCACAAGCGGCTTTAGTCTGCGGTATATCAAATATCAATGGAGAGAAATGCACATGAAAAAACCTATACCCCTGATGGGACTCGAGCCCACGACCGCCAGATAACCGGTAAGGTGCTCTCAGTTGGTAAAGCACCAGACTTAATAAATGCCACATTGGCCATCCTAATTACCATCAAATATAACACTCATCATCCCTAAGGTGTCTCGTGTCTTTCAAGGCCAGAGATCATTCTCTTTTGCAGCAGCAACTCTCTGGAATAATATCCCATCCACAATCAGAACAATCCAAAATTTCAATTCATTCAAAAGCAACCTTAAGACGTATTTGTACTCAAAATGCTACCCATAGTTTTTTATTATAAATATATATTTTTATAATTTTAATAGCACATATAACGTATCAATACATGTGAAGTGCGTCTGTTAATATACTACCACTATATTTAAGAAGCACTCTAATAACCCCTATTATTATTATTATTATATTAATGTTACACTTAACTTTATAACGACAAAAGAAATAGAAAGATTCTAATATACATGATAAAAATTCGATTTCAATTATTCAAATAATCTGCTTATATATATCTAAATAATTCTTTATGCTCCATAAGCTAATAACACGAAGCATATTCTCATAATGCTCCAGAAAATATTAGCTGGATAAAATTCATATGATCCACCTCCGATTCGGATTCTTCGAAGGCGAGCTTCCGCACTCATTAATTGAGCTTCATTTCCATGAATTTGCCAGAAAAGAATGTTCTAGACAAAGTTCATTATATTGCGGGGAATTCCTTCGATAATAAACAGCGGATCTATTCGGATTTCCATGGAAACCAGAAAACCGTAGATAAATTAGACGCGATGTATGTTTTCTGCGGGAGCAACATCGCGGATAGCTACGGACAAATAAGAATCATAGAGAGCATATGGCGTGTTTTTTAATCGTAGATATATAACATTAAGGTATCCTTCTTTTTCTGCGTACAAAGTTGTCTTTGCCAATTACGTTTTTTAAGGATAATTACCTTGGAGTAATTAGTTTTACATAATGAAGAGTATGTGGGGGATGGCGAGGGTGGAAGGGGAGAAGGAGGGAGAAGGGCGAGGGGAGAATGGGGAGGAGGATAACTGATTAAAAACCAATCATTTTAATGGAACTTTAAACTGATGCACGATGTTCAGAAGTTGTTGGCCTGTCAGTAAAAACAACGGTCACGATAACGCAGAATAATATATTTAATTAGCATTATGCTCTAATTTTGGTGTCATATCTGACATGTGATCTCGATCCAGAGTATTTCAACAACATTATTCGTATCAATCATGCATGGGGGCAGCTGGCGCAGTGGTTCGAGCGTTTGACTTTGAATCCAAGGGTCCCTGGTTCAATTGTGGCGTTTTCGGGCCGAAAGCGCCTGAAACCTCATTACCCATGGGGTCTGGGTAGCCCTTGCAGTGTCGTTCTGTTAGGGCTTTTCCCCCTTACGTTTGCTGTGCTTCATACGCTCTATATATGATCTCTATGTCGCTAACGTCATCTCATTGTAAATAACCATTGACCTTCCATAGACTTGGCGGAGTGTGCGACATATGTAGCTAGTATGTAGATATCTGGAACCGATGAAGAGAATGGAAAAGGGTCAATTGTCCTTCCAGACTGGGTGGGTTTTTTCTGACTAGGTGTTTTTCCCCACCCCTTATAAGTGAGGTTAGTCAAATTGTCGTGTTAAGCTCTGTAAAGGGCCACGAATGAAACTGGCCTAAACCACAATTACCTCGGTAATCAGCCTTTAAATAAATAAATAAATCATTAATGAATCATTAGTAGTGTTTGTATATATATATTTATCAATCATGTCTATAATTGTGTATTTAATCAAGTTAGTAAATATGAGCAACGCCTCCATCTTGCTACCTGAATGAGTACAAAGAGTGATTGTAAGAATAGAGAGTGTTAGTCCTGACTTAGTTGGATATCACTCAATTGATGGGTAAGGAGAGTATGGTTTGGTTCCCGTCGTCGTTTGACCCTGGTACGGAGTAGCATTGTGGGTACTTGGGTCGTCCCGAGCAACCATTACTTAGTAAAGTAAACCACGGCGGCGCGAGATAAAGCGCTACTTTGTTCGGCAATAAAGACCGTTCCGAGGTCGCAGTGACATGAAAATGACGGTCTGTTGACAAAGATATAATAGATAGGGTCACATTGTTTTGGTCTTATATTACCAAGTACGATGTTTATCAATGTTTTCCATAACATCGTTCAAAGATTGACTTCAATCATCAAGCTGCTATGATTTCTCGGTATATACAACTAAGCATTTTATCTATGAAAGCAGAAGCGCATCCTTTTGTTGACGTTTGCTGACTAAGACTATGATACCTTCCCGAACGATTCCCGTGATTATTTCCCCCAATTATGCCGATCAACGACTACAAAGGGAGACCACCCACGTCTGCACACGTGTAAATAATTACGTGAGCTTATCTAGATAAAGCTTTATGCATGTAATTCGTGATAAGAACACTATAAAATTACCGATCTACGCACCTCTGTATGACATGAAAAATAGAGACAGGCTAATGCATGCATTTACCTCCCTTTAATGTAAAACGTGTTACAGAATGAAAGAAAGAACAAGCCAAATAGCATAAAAAACTAAGAAAAAACCAGCAACGTAGAATGAAAGCTGACACCCTGTACAAATCTGAATTGGACCAATAAAAGAACAATGTCTGCCGAATCGCAAACCTCTGAGACAAATGGTTTTCGATAAGATTTTTTGAAGTAAAAATACAACATTGGCAGAAATTACCTCCCATTACTCGGATGACAATACTCCGAATAAATCTGTGTGAGAGCAATCTAGACTTACCACTGCCAAATGACGAATCTCTGCAGTAAGATGTTTTTGAGACGATTTTTGAAGTACAATTACAAAAATTGGGAGAGAATTACCTCCCATTACTCGGATGACGATACTCTAAATAAATCTGTGTGAGACCAACCTAGACCAGCCATTGCCAAATGGCGAACTTCTGCAGTAAAGTGTTTTGGAAAAGATTTAAAAATACAAACGTTGACAGAAATTACCTCCTATTACTCGGATCACTATATCTTGAAACAAATTTGAACAAGACTAACTCAGAAAAGGCTTTCAAACAATAAAGCTCAATACCAAGTAGTTTCTGAAAAGTATTTTTACAAAAATGTTAACATCGGATGGACATACGGACTAACGGAAGATGGTAACCGTCCGATTAAAAGAACTTACTGAAGCATTCACTCAGAAGAGCTGATGAAAGTTTAAAATGCTAATTCCGTGCCGAGACAACAGAAAACAACTTATTTTCTAGTCTCGTCGCATCTCGTCGCACGGAGCCAATATATATAAAAAAAATCCGGTTCTATCTGGAGTTTCCAATCCACTGCCCAACACAATACCAATTCCAATGTCGCATCCATCCTCTGTGGGATTTGAAGGGTGGACTCGCAACATCTCAATGTAATGGTTGGGTTTTCTGCACCTCTCTACTAAACTTACATCTGTTTTTATTTTTACCCGCCTTTGTAAAGCGCAAATGACAATTTATTTTTTAAATTGCCTGATAAAAAATATCGACAAATGACCAACAATTAGCCGAGTAACTCTTGATCCAATATAACAACGTTGTAGTCGTGTCTGTCTATCTGGTTGTCTGTCCGTCCTTTAGTCTGCCTGTCTGTCTTTCCGTACGTCCGTCCGTTTCTCTGTCTGTCTGTCGGTCGGTCGGTCTGTTATCGAACTCCTCCTAGGGTTTAGGGGATAGACCCCCAAGACCAAATATTCTTAAGCTACATGAAACTGCATCATTACTAATGTAAAGTGTGTATTTATTGATGTAAAGTGTGTATTTATTGATGTAAAGTGTGTATTTATTGATGTAAAGTGTGTATTTATTGATGTAAAGTGTGTA
>WURV02217050.1:0-25566 GCA_011762755.2 Epimenia babai
CAAGAAGTAACCACGTGCCATCCGAAGAAGTTCCGCCGCGCTACCGAGAAGTGCTCCAGCCAGAACCATCACGAAGTTTGTGCCATCGCCGCATTCCTGTTCCTGCTGTTGAGATGCCATGACGATCATCTTGGCCGCCGGGTGCTGGACCTCGAGTTCACGAAGGATCGTCGCCGCATCGTTTGTCACGAAGAGCTTATCCAAGTGATTTATCACCATCTTGTTCTGACCTGAAAAAGCAATCGCACCCTAGTAGTTTATCACCAAGTTATTCCGGCCTGAAAAAGTAGTCTCGCTCCAGTAATTTATTATCAGTAATTTATCATCAGAAATTTATCATGTGTAATTTATAATCAGTAATTTATCATAAGTATTTTATTATCAGTACTTTTTCATCATGCCATTCTCACAACAAAACTAACCTCATGTATGTAGTTTCTAGTTTTGTGCTGACTATAAAACTATGCTTATTTGGGTGTTTCATTACCACTTTATTTTCATGACAAAAATCGCATCTAGGAGTGGCATCGCCCTCTCTTTCTGACAATACAGTTGAGATTATCCAACTGGTTGATCACGTCCTTTTTCTAACCATAAACCAAATTCATCCCAGTGGTTTACCACAATCCACGTCTGACAAGCGGTATTTAACCGCCTAGTTCTAACCATAAAACCCAGCGTATTCTAGTAGTTTATTGTCATCCTGTTCAAACCTCAATGACAGAACCACCCTTATTTAATGCTATCTTGTTCCAACATGAAGGAAACAAGGATATCCATGTGGGTTATCGCTATTTTGGCGTGACCAAAAAAACCAAACTGATCCACGTAGCCTATCACTATATCGTTCCAAACTTAAAACCTTTAAAACCTAGTTCTTCACGACCATCTTCATCTCATCATATACAACTTAATTACTGGCTAAGCCAGGTGAAAAAAAATTTTCATAGCCACTTATATACGTCATCAATACCAACCCAGTGGCAGTTTGCTAACATTTTTGCCAATATACATTATGCTTATTATCTATGTATGTATATATTTATAGACTGATTACAGAAGTAATCATTGTATAGGCCATCCTGGGCCCTTTTACAAAGCTATCCTGTTAATGTGGTTAACACGACAATCTGATTATCCTCACTTATATGGGGTGGGGGAAAACAGCTAGTGTGAAAAACCCACCGAGTCTGGGCAGACAATTGACCTTTTTTCCATTCTGGTTCCAAACGTCTACGTATGACCTACATGCCGCACACTCCGCTAAGTCTACGAAAGGTCAATGGTTATTTACAATGAGATGACCACATGGCGGGGGAGGTAAGCGACATAGAGACTAGAGAGCACATATTGAGCATCTGGAGCACAGCAAAAGTGAGAGGGAAAAAGCCCTAACAGAGCCACACTTTTCCCATAGGTAAAGGGGTTTAAGACGTTTTCAGCCCAAAAAACGCCACACTTAATATACTGGTTAGAGTAGAAATTGAACCAGGGACCCCTGGATTCAAAGTCAAACGCGCTAACCACTACGCCAGCTGTCCCTATGCTTATTATGAACCTACATACAATTTCATGGCAACATATATACCGAAAATAAACCATAGAATTGAGAGGCATATTTTCCACACAATTAAATCACATTCAGCAGTTAATCTAGTGGTAAGAGCTCTAGACTAGAAATGAAATAAAATACTTTTGATTTGAAGTGCATTAATAGCATTACTGTCTAACAAACTTGGAACCGAAAGGCTTTCTGTGACAATCATCAGCAATTCATTTATCCACGATTGCTGGAGTGTATTGAAGGTATTGTAACTGCACTGAATAGCTTACAAACATACATTGTAAATCGCATCTAAGAACCTTTATTGGCTGATAATTGCTGTAATTGTGGAATGTGATTGACATTCTATACGCCATACATTGTGTTACAATCACAAGACTGAAAAGACTCTTAGCATGGCAACTATTAACGCAAAAATGCATCTACTGCAACAACAAAAATGATAACTCATCACCAAATGCGTACTCATGCGCTTTTCCCTAAGTTATATACCGTATTTTTAGTTAATCATAGTAACCGTAAATTTCTATTGTCTGTTATATCCATGTGTAAAAATGGGACTATGAATCAATAAAATTTTATTTCACTGTGCAACGAATGAACTGTGAATATTTTTAATGAGGTTTAATCTTGAATAAAATTGAAATCCACACAGTGATTATAATCACCGCCATTGATTGCGCCCTATCTATTTTTTATTTTAGATGTATTTAGTACAGATACTTGTATTACCAAGGTTTCACCCCTATCTTACAAGATTTTTTGTATTTGATATGTATTTAGTAAGTCTATAAGTATATTTGGACCAGAAAGTTTCACATATCTCTTTCAAGATTTTTCATTGGATATCTTTAGTAAGGATATTTGCAGTTCAGTAGGACAAGGCATAATACTTTCATAATTGGCCCTTTTTCAACTTCCCAGAAATTTTCCTTCAAATGCATTCAGACCAATAAGGTCACAATTTGCAAAGAAAAAGACTGGCAAACACTGCAAAAACCTCCTTTGTTGTGGGAGATAATAACGTTTTAATAATATTAATTGATAAGCACTAAACTAGATTACATGAAACATCACAATGAATAAGAATCATTGTTGCACAGAGTATCATTTTGAGCAAGGTTCCACTACAATGATCTATGTCATGCGATACAGTAAGATACTCATACAATGAACAATACATGAATCCTTACCATGAGGACCATAAGATGACTTTGTCGTCTCCACCAACTCTTTACAGGCATCAATATTTCTATACACGGCCTCTTCGAGTCCAGAGAAATACTAAAATATGTAACAGAAAGTGTGCGTGTGTGTTATAAATATGAAACAATACTATACACGGAAAAACTTTCGAGGGAGATAAAAAAGGGAAAAACCGCGAAATCCATCTGTAACTGTGAAAAAAACACCTAGTAAAATTAAATATAATTACAATACGTTTTTATGCTGAGTTTAACCCAATTCTTAATGCATATGGTAACTACACCCGGAAACATCCGTGAAGAAATTAATAGTGAAAGTCCACTACTCCTTATTGAGAAAAAATCTGGAATTCCCCTCAGCTACAAGACACATCAGAGACCACAGGCCGCTACAATTAGTAGCCAATAATAATGATTATTGAAACACAAATTAATAAATAGTGTTTGGTAGTTCTTTTGTCTGCTACGCACAGTGAAATGTTACAACAGTTGTACATGTTTTACGTAATAGCTGCATTGTTTATGTTGTGTTAAACTATCGCTTGATGATATCCATCGACAATTTTGGATCAGTGGGAAAATCTGTGGGTAATCTTGCGGTATCGAGGGAGTCTATCGATATGCACTATACAACATTTCGATAGATTACAAAAATCGTGACATGAATTTCACCAGAATTGCTAAAATTGCAAAATTTTTTACATTTATGGTATCGAGAAATACAAGGGTAACACTAACTATAACACCGTTGACTGGTGATATTAAGACCGACTTTTGGCCTTGGTCTATCAAGTACCGGTATACTTTATAAGGTGCGAATACAAATAATTTCAAGAACAGAAGTAACAAACAGTGGACGGGTTATTGGGCTGACTTATTTTACGTTCAAATTCAAATGTTACTTTTCGCATTCAAGAAATTTACTAGAACATTCCATTGTATAACTCTACTCTAGCGACCTTTCCAGGTAGCTTCTAATATACTTCAATCTAAATTCAAGATTTCTCAATCTATTAAACACATATACTGTAAGCGTAACTGTACATATATGGTATGTGTGACACGTACTCTTGCCCCCTCTTTTAACATTTGGGCAAAGCCCGGAGCCTTTGGTATGTTCATAGCCATGTTGCTAATCACGCTGCCGACTACGACGATGAAAGTTCAAGACGGAAGTAAGACCAATTACTAAATTAACCCTAAGCGTAACGAAATAGTTTAAGTTATAAACGCAACTGAAAATATGAAACGGCATAGGCCTACTGTTTTACATGCAATATGCGCATAGCTTTGTCATACGAAGTATATTTGGCATAAAGAATTAATAAATTATAGCAATCTTGTAGTCGGGCAGCAGAGATATGAACTTGGAGAGAAAAAGCCGCCATCAAGTATGTCACTATAAATAACAGTGATAAATAGGTGGAGTACAACGCTTAATCTATATAAGAGGTGTTGCTCTTTTATATTTCTAGTTACTATCAATTAGACTAACACGGATACCCACCTTTATAATAAATGTTTTTGGCAGCTATGTTGGGCGCAGATGAAATATATTCGACATACGCATATGACCTGGCAAAGACGATGCCAAGCCTCTACCCAGTATGCAAACGGGTTACTACCGCAATCAGGGATAAATGACTTGCTGAGGATCATGACCAAAAAACGACCAGTGGACGGGTTTGAACACGCGATCTTTAGGCTACGAGCCCAGTCCTCCTATTAGGCGGTGCCTGATTTTTATATATGTAAAGAGCAGACGGGAGTCGATGGGACTGAAAACTGAAATATTCTCATTTACATCTATTAACTGCTTCCTCAAATAGCATAAAAGCAGTAGGACGAAATCACTCAACCGGTCATTGATATCTTTACTTGTACATATTCTGACTAAGTTAAAGAGTAAAACTACGTTAGATTATTAAACTGTATATTTATGCTTGTATTTCGTTATATACGTCAAAGAAATACAGAAAGGCGAGTTTTAATGCTATTAATGGCAGTTAATGTCAGTCGCGCTTTTTTAAGGCAGAAATGTAGTATATCCGAAAATACAAAGGTAACACCTTGTTGACTAACTATATAAGGATTAACACAAGCTTTTGTATATCAAGTGGACTTCATCAGGTGCAAGTATAGCCTACTTGATATACGGAAGCTTGTGTTAATCCTTATATTGTTAGTCAACAAGGTGTTACCTATGTATTTTCGTATTTACGACATGGCTAACACGGCAACCCACACCTCTGTGTAGTATATCGTATGAGTTACAAACTATATGTAAAATATGCATTAACCTATATCGATAATAATTAAATATATAAATATATATAATGGACTAAAATATTTTTATCGTGTACTATAGCTTCAGTAATATATGACGTTTCCCGTCAATGATCCGAGATTTACGTCAAACTTGTCGCTAAAACGCATGCGCGTGTCAAACTCCGATGTGCATGAAAATATTTTTCATTATACCAAAGAAAACAATAACTATTCTTTGATTAATTTCTAATCGGTTACGGTCGTTTTATACGGTGATACAGTGACAAGTTTATTTGGTAATAATGAAGAGACGAAATGCCGAATGCGGTAAACTTCGTCGACCCATTAAACGAAGCAAAATTACTGAGGGATTGTATGGGAGGTAAATAATATCGCTCGTGTTGTGTTTTTGACAATATCAATATGGCAGCCGTATCATAGATTTGTTGTCTGTTTTATAGTTGTGTACGATTTACTTTCGTATTGTTTTGCACTGTAATTAATTGTTTATTTAGCATCTTGCGTCTCTTTTTATATCATTTACATGTCTTATTTGGAACTAATGTCACTATTTTCGCCTGTAAGGAACATAAAATTAAATGAAGAAAATCATGTGTAATATTTTTTTTCAAACATGGACACATCATGTTGCCATCTCGACAGTTGAAAAATGAAACTGATCAACTTATACATTTTTCATTTTAAACTTTTCCATTCATTTATATGTTATTTAATTTATCGTAATCATTTTCCACAAATTCACTTGATTTTTGAAGTGTGTTCAATGTTACAATATCATCAAAATCATATCAGAGTATATTGATCACATGGTAAAACGAACTAGTTTATACATGTTTGTTAAAACATCCCCAATCTGGAATGTTCTTGTGTCAAAAATTGTTTATTCAAGTTTCAATATTATCAGGCCAATTTGTCGTCACCATTTTATGCCAATCAATTTGTTTAAAATACATCCTGACAAAGGGTCAGATTATGTTTAGATACCTATGATTATTTTAGATATTTTTTGGTTTTCGTAAGTAGTTACATGAGATTTATGTTGTAAGACATTTTGAATTGCTATTTATGATCTAAGTGTCCTATCAGTGAAAAGATATATTCGTTAATACTACATTATATGACGAAGAGTACAGGACTACATTCGCACTTTGATAAACCAATGGATTCTTCTACTCAACCTTTTTTTTACTCTGGTTGTGTCCTGTGTTCTTTGCTGATTCCATTCCAACAGTTCGTCTGGTTTATTTCATCCACAGCACATTCCTCTACTTGAAGTTTTTACTCGTGTGGAGTCTGGTGCTCATTGCTGACTTCATTCTCGAGTTTCGCTTCGAGTATCTCTGGCCATTCTGGCTTCTCGTGCGTAGCGTCTGTGACTCGTTCAAGTATCAAGGCTTGGTACGTGTATATTATAAAATTTTAAAGTAGCCAACAGTATATAGAATAATGCTATGCTGATTAATATGTTACAAATGGATGATTCACGAGAGTGAAAATGGGATAGAATACCTATGTTAATTCAAGATCAATGTTATGACATATTTCGCTCATTAACAATTCTATATATCCTGTCCTATTTTGCTACTTGAAGCCTTGATTTGTGTCTTTTATTGATTTGTTATTTCATAATGTTCGTTTTTCCTGCCAGCATGTGGACCAATAAAATGATAGTGACATTAAAATTTACTGTATCTTAGCAATAATCATCGCACTCAACCCTTCGGACACCGATGGCTGTGTTTTACATCATCATATAAATAACATTCTCTGACAACAGCGTGGAGAGGGTTAATGACTATTATTTTTATTAATGTTATATTTTGTCTTGTGTGGGTGATATTCGGAAAAGCTAATATAATCATTGGCTTGTCAATCACAAGGAAAGGATTTACTTCCATGGACCCTTGTAATACTCCGTTCGTGATTTGGAATGTTTTTCAATGTAAGCCTTGAATATATTTAGTGACGTTGAAATGTGCCACCCATTTTACACCTTTGACAGATTCCATCACTAACCACAGTTAAAAGAAGCTTAACCCACCTCAACTGCAGACCCGTATGCATCTTTTATAAAAAATGAGCAGGTAGTTGTGTTCCAATGCCTCCCCTGCCCCGAGTCCTTCGTTTTCTCACCATCCCCGCTTCTCACTCAAAGTTTTCACATCCCACTTTCCTCGTTACTTATTCATGTCATCCGCCACACCACGCATCCCGCCTACCACAATAAATTATTGCGCACGAAATGTATTAGTCACACTTATATTTACTCTTTATACTCCCATCGTGCGAACGTCTCCTACTCGACCACGCTGTTGTCTGGTATAGGCGCGCCTTTTTATGATCGTGTCCTTTGACCAATGCCGTGAATACGCGACATGTGTTTTGACCGCGATTATATTGTCAACATGATAGCGCTTTGACAAATTGACACTGATTTATTGAACATGTTGGCCAACTTGTTGAAACTTTTGCCGTTGCCTTCACACTGTCGAGCGAGGTTTTTCCAGTAACAATTTGCTGAAGTTAAGCGAAGCTTGACGCCTGCCAATCTGTTGCTTGCAACAGTGGTGACTATGACAATGGATGTCAAGCTTCAGCCAATGAAAGGCGGGTGATGATATCCTGACCTTGTCATTGGCCGATGTTTCCAACAAGTTCTAAGAACATTTCAAGAACATGTTCAGGTTAAAATTCGCAATTTCCCTCGCGATATCGGGACTGATGTGGCGAGAATTTGTTGGCACTGACTCTGCTCATTTTAGTCCGCTAACAAATCCCAAAATATCACCGTGATATAACACATCTTGATACTTTAAACAAATACACAGAAATTAAGATTTACTTCTGGCGGGGCAGATCAGGTCCCATCCGAGGTACAGGTTCATCTGTGCATCTCTCACTCCACTTAATCAGAAAACTGCAACAGCCACCCCTATTAACATTACCTTGATATTGTGTTGTAAACAGGTAAGTGATTGATCAAGATAACATTCCTGTTTTTTTTTGTATCAATTCTACGATGGTCTGAATAGAATTCACGAGGTTTATATAAATCACAAATTGTCACATTCTGAATTCGAGTTTTGTTACTGCACTTTTTCTTATTATTGTACAATTTGCTGGATCTAACTCAGAAAACTTAGGAGATTGAATTATAATCGCGTCCCTTGTATTCGCGGCATTGGTCAATGGTCATGATCACATAATGGCGCGCCGATAGCAGACGGCGGTGTTCACGTAGCAGACGTCCGTACGATTCCGGGAGTCTGCAGATCGAGATACATGCGCGTAATACATTTTGTACGCAAAAATTCATGGCGTGTTGCAGGATGCGAAGTATTGCGGATTATGACATGATTAAGTAAGGATGAAATTGGGACTTTAGAATTTGAGGATGGCGAGCGAATGAGGGGCAGTTAATTGAGAGTCTACTGTTCTGATTTATTGAATTCAAACCACATACTGTTAACAAGCTCCAACCAGTCAACCACTAATTTTGGTACTTTCTAGATTCATTTGTGTCTGTTCCATGCTGGTATTTATTTTCTGTTTAGGACAAACTTATTTTTTCGTGATGTTCGTTAGCATATCAATTATCATTACAAATGACGAAACATACGAAAAAGCTTGTTAGTGTTTTAATAAAGCATTATATTTACTTTTATATATGTTATATTTGAACTCTCTAATTTATTACACATATGTCTCCATAGAATTCACGTCTCTGATCCAGCACAAAAACAAATACCTTCTCTACAGCTAAGCATACGCTCATGCCGGCTAGGGTGCAACCATTATCGGGGGAGGGTCTATTAATAACTACTACAGTGCTGCACTAATAATGAGTGAATACATATATATCACTGCCTGTCATAATTTTTTGCATTTTAAGATATATGAAATGTAGTGATTAATCGAAATTATCAATGCAAGGACTACATCGAAGAAAAATTACCTAAAATGACAGGAATTTTATGGCAATGCGTCTTCAGAGATACCGGTGCATTCCAGTACCTGTTGAGAACATGTAGCATAGTTATTACTAGGGCTGGTGACAATCAATTTTTTATGGTTAACTTTTGGAGAATTAACAATTGATTAATAGTTAATTTCGATTAAATCACAAAAACTACCGTAATTACATTTATTAACAAATATCATTTAAATCTGACATCTGTCAATGAGATTTTCTTTCATGTTACTGTCGAAAACAAAAATTGAGAGATGTGATAACCATGTAGATCAGCAGTACTCAAGGCGTGGTATATAATATTTATTATTTTTCGCTGCCATTTTCTTGCTTAATGAACATCGAAAGCAAGCTAGCCTGCAATAACAATGGAGTACAATGTGGCAAATCTGTCTAATGCGCTTAGTTATATGTGGTAAGGATTATTGTATGATCGAAACTGAATAGCGCACCAAGTAGATACTTAGTTTTCTTTTTAGGTCACGCATTAGATACCTAAGTCTACTCACTAGTATCAATACTCTCATTAAATCATTGAAGTAGAATACGCGACATACTGTATGTGTCATGATATTTTTAGATGCACTGCCACAATCTTGTGGGTGATAGTACGGGCTCGCTTGTTGGAATTTCTTCCAGACTTTCAGTAAATATCGCTTGGAAACTGTTCAATAGTTAATTCAAAAATTAATTGTTAAAAAAATTATCGATTTATCGATTAATTAATCTTTCAATTCCGCAGCCCTATTATTTCAGGAAGTGCTCTTGGAAATGCATTTATGAATTTCAGTGATGACTAGATGATGCTATGACACTTTACAAGGTTATCATAACCTAAAAAGCATGTAGTATAATCAAGCAATGCAGAATTCAAGGACGTTTATTTGAAAAATTGCGACTATTTAAAGAATAAATCGCCATACAAAAAATATAATGGATATATAACAAAGTTATGCATAAGCACGAGCAAAGAGTTGAAAGTTTTGATTTGGTGATATTCAGAGTGCGGGTTGTTTTGATGTTAAGAGGGAGAGTTTAGTGGTATTATGGTGAATGTACGGTCAAAGTGGACGGGCATGGATTATGGAATGACGAGCCTGAGTGTTTCTCGCTTATGTGCGGATGACTGGAATCACTTAGATAATTAAGAGTGGCATGATTCAGGCATTTGTAGGCAATAATGATGGTGTGAAACTGGATGCGTTGTTTTACATGGAGCTGGTGAAGGGAGATCTGGGCAGGAGTGATATGTTGAGAGCGACGAGTGTGGGGAACTTCTGGAATTGTTGAATGTTAAAGAACTTGGTCAGAAAGGAGTTGCAGTTGGAGATTAGAGTGGAAATGAATGCGGGAGTGAGGATATGGATCTTATTGAGACCATTAGCCAGCTTTGGTGACATTCCCAGGTGGTTAAAAAAATTGAAGTGGGAATTGTACGCAACTACTTAGTTACGAGCAGTAGCAGTGGGAGCTATGGTAGTATCGGAAGAGATAGGAAAATTGGTGGCAGTGCGCATCGCGAACAGATTAATAGCATAGCCATCTTGTCAGGGTTGAGATTGAGTTTACTGGTCAATATCCATCGGGAGATGTTTTGGAGGTGTGTTGATAATTGAGCGAGTTTGTTTGAGAGTTCGATTGGGCTCTCAAGGTTCACGTGTAACCCGAGTTGGGTTTGCATCAGGCTGAAGATTGTACTTAGCTGTGATGTTCGATTAAGATCGGTTGTGCATGATGCCGAGGCGTGATTCAAGCCGAGAGACTAGAGTTTGGTGGTTGATTATGGTGAAGTCAACGCTTACATCGGGAAGGATTAGCAGTTAGTCGAGTGGTAAGAGCACTGGATTCATAACCGAAAAGTCGCAGGTTCGAAATATACCACCAGTCAACTTTTCTGCGATGAACCTTGCCAAGTCATTTATCCCCGGTTGATGGAGTAAACCCATCTCCAAAAATGGGTAGATGCTTGATATTATCCTTGGTCGAGTAATATGCAAGTGTCGAAGGTATTGCATATGCAATGAATAGCTGCCAAAATTTTTTATTGTAAGTCGCATCTTAGAGCCTTTATTACCTGATATTTGTAGTCTATAAATGTTGTACTATTCTGTACTATGTTGTACTATATTCTGTTGTTCTCATCCTACTTGATCTACCTGCCGCCTTTGACACTATCGATCACAACATTCTTCATACTTGTCTAAGATCTCGATTCGGTATCATAGGCCATGCTCTTGCATGGACTATCAAAGACTATCTACAAGACCGGCGATATATTGTTATAACATCGGACTTCATATCAAGTCCTCATCCTTTCCCTTATGGCATCCCACAGGGTAGTGTACTTGGTCCTATACTCTATTCCATGTACACTACCCCGCTTGGCAACATAATTGATAAACATAGCATTGACTACATGTTCTACGCTGACGATACCCAACTTTGGCTACCTGTCAACACAAAGGATTCCAAATCACTTGATACATCACTAAGAAAATGAACTGTTTCGATGAAATTTTTGACTGGATGTCCATTAATAAATTTAAAATTAATCCAGCAAAAACTGAACTTATGCTCATATCATCACCATTCTCTACTACACCATCACCATTAAAGGCTCAACCATCAAACCCTCTGACCACGTTTGCAACCTGCGTATAATATTTGACACTCATAAGAATCTATATACACAGATATCCAAAACTCTTCAATCTGGATATACGTATTTACGCAACATTCGATCTATCTTTCGGTACTTGAAACCTGAACTGTATGAAACGTTACTACATGCTTTTATCACCGGCAAAATCAACAATTGTAATTCACTTTATGTAAATCTGCCTTCCACTGAACTCTCTAGACTCCAAAAATTACAGAACAGCGCTGCTCGAGTTATCAGTCTCAGACCTCCCGCCGCTCCCCCATCACTCCAGTTCTCCGCTCACTCCACTGGCTACCTGTCACATCCCGTATTACCTACACAATCCTTCTCACAAATGCATCCATGGCATGGCTCCTTCTTATCTGTCCTCGACAATCTCAATCAACACGTACATTTTAAACAACTAAATTTCATTCCATACTAGGATTATAGCTTGGTCACAATCAAGGAATCTGTGACTGCTGTCAGTGATGCGAATACGGGAGGTTTACATATGTTTTTAGCTCACCTGCGCTTTTGCTCGGTGAGCTTTTCTGATAGGAGTTCGTCCGCCGTCCATCCGATGTTAACATTTTCTTTAAAAAATCTTTTTATGAACCGCTTATCGCAGAGGTCTGCTATTTGGCAGATATTGTCCTTGGGTTGGTCTCTTCTAGACTTTTTATGGTATCGTTATTACACCCAAGGGAAGTAACTTATGCAAATGTTCGGATTTTTTCCTAAAAAATCGTGTCAATAACCCTTTATCACAGGGGTCTACCATTTGGTGGATATTGTCTGAGGGTTAGTATCTTTTAGATTTGTTCAGCATCTCCTCATGGGAGCAAAGGGGGCAATTTTTATCGACTTTATAATTTGAAAATCCTTATCTCCATGTCAGCTTAGTGCGAAGGTCTGCCATTTGTCAGATATTCAGATTTGTTTAGAGCATCTCTGTTTTGGCAATTAGGTGTGATTTCAGCCAAGGTTTTTTTCCACAGATCTGTATTTTTTTGTTTTTGTGTCATAATGGGTATTGTCGGGTCTCTTTGGCCTCATGTCCTGTTATAGTGTCGTAATGGGTATTGTCGGGTGTCTTTGGCCTCTTGTTTTTGTAGTCAAGCAGTCTCCTCGTCTTCTCGTTCTAATATCAAGATGGCCTCCTCGGCCTCTTGTTCTGTCTTTTTCTCTTTTTTTCAGGTGAGCGTCTTGAGGCCTCTTGTGCCTCTTGTTTCTATATACTGACTGAAATTGTGAGAGCTGACTTATTTGGGAGCCCTTGCAATAATTTTTGAAAAGAATAGGCCAGAGATGGGTCGATTGATAACAAAACACGCTGGATAACGGATTATTAAAAAGAAGAGTTACTTTGGCATTCTTTAATATAGGAAATGGAATAGATTATATATTTTGGTTACAAGATGGAAACATATTTTTATTCTATCATATAATAGAAAATACATTTCCTTTTGAGAAAAAGAGACCTTGGTAATTTTCAACTTAAAAAATGGAGTAGAAAGTAGATTTTTGTTGGAAAATTAGCTTTTTTAGTTGACTTAGTCAGAATTCTCCTACTGGTCTGGTATTATTGTATTATATCGTGTGGCATATTTGTTCTCCGTCTGCTTTTTATGTCATTGTCATTAAATACATAGCAACGATACATTTCCCATCGCGGAGTAGCGTAGTAATCTTCATGGGAACCCCCGGGGTTATAGACACCGAGTGAGATTTTGGATCAATATTCGAGCCATGACCGTTGTTACGGCAACTTAATCCCATGTTGGTAATTCTGTTAGTCTTGTGACAAATCTTCATTCGATTCTAATGATAGCAGGCTTCACCCGGTTGTCTGATTTGACCCACTTATGACTCGGTATTATCGGATGACATTCCCGTAGATTTAGTCACCATTCTCGCTACCAAAGCTATTGAATCATCATCGTCATCATCATAATTGATGACAACGTGGATCTTTGCCATTCGGGAAAGATTGGTTATTTGGTTGATCTCATTGAGGTTTGTTCGAAGATTTGTTATCGCAGCAAACGGTATGAGCTGCTGCGATATATGAAGGTTCCGCCAGAAATTACTATCGGGTAATATATGCAGCATTAATTCAAATTTAATTCCCTCTGTTACGGACAGTAGATTCAGTCGAAAAAGGGCTTCATTATGTCCTTTATTATAGCAAATGACTCTGTGAACTATTTAATATCTTTTGATAGATATACGCGAAGGTTTATTCAACAAAATATTATCTTTTACAAGTTAAACAGGTTACGCAATATGATCAATACTACGAGATACTAGTATTCTAAAATAATGATAACAATGACACTGGTCACTGGTTACATACATAGTATACAATATAATCATGTTATAATATCATTTGATATTTGAAAGGAACGGGGTTAGTAATAATACCGACTACAACACAACCAATTCAACTTTAGTAACACAGTCTGTGGAAAATTTGCATAATGAAAATTAATTATAATAGCATATTTATTATTTCGTTGGAGGGGAACATGAGAAGTCATCAGACTTGCGAACTATGTCCCCGTAGGTTTACCATACTAGACTATTGTTCAGCATTTATTGTCAACAAAATAAAAGCTGGAGTGATTATTGCATCAAAAACACATCTAAGACGAGAAACTAGCACGAGTTATCAGGGATAACAATGACAAAGTAACGGGAAGTGATTTGATGAGATATTGTTACGAAGTGATATATTTACTGTTATTAAGTGTATATGTTTATACAGTAGACGGTCATTTATGATTGAATCATGCACAATAATATTCATAGTAGGCTCTGTATTATGCACAATATATAATGTGATTTGTAATCTTGATCTTTTTTGTTATGATGCCCCTTGTGAAATTTGAACGTTATCACATGTATGTCATTGTTTATTTTATGGTATAAGTGTAAAACCACCACTGGGCATTGCAGTACTCCCCAAATTGCACATAACTTCATTAGTTTATGTTTTTAGCCAGTAACCTTGTAAAGTGTCGTCGACATCATCTTGTCATTATTGACCGAGGGATAATACGGCACTCTAAATAAAGCTTCATTATTATTATTAATATTATTATACTTGTTTCTATTCTATTCTGCTGGTCATGGTCACTTTAATACTACCTCTCTATTACCTATTTTTCATCATGCCACTTCTGCCTTTTATTTTACTTATAAAAATATTCAACTTATTCTTACCATTTCCCTTCTCCACTTAAAAAACTCTATTTTTTGTAAATTTTGGCGTGATTATCTCGGATCACCTTTGCTACCCTTGCTCTAGCATTAAAAAGGGCTTACTCTTCAATCATTTTAACTACGATGTCTTTCTTCCGCTATATAGCCATACATATCACCAGTCACCCCCCTCCCCCCCTGTTCATTATACCTATATCCATAACATAGCTATAGCCAAGAATTGGTTGCCGTGTTTCTCCAAGTAAATAGTGATTATCCAGCTACCACCATTCAGCATATATCGTCCATGTTTGTTAATGGCATAATTATTACCTTGGACTATGGGTCTATGTCCCTTGCATTCTATCTGCATTACGGTACTATTTCGTGTATTAACAATCATTCACATTAATGATTTATATCAAACATTGTTTGCTACAATTATACTACGGTATGTTACAATCGCCGTTTTCGTTGTTCACACCAACTCCGTTTTTTCTTTGCATTATAATCTATCACCTCGATAATATTACCACAATCTGGTTTTCTGATATTTTATTGTTCGTTAGCATCACAAGCTGAACTTGAAGATGTTTATATTTTACACCACGTACGATTATTGGCTACATTACGTAGTTCTTAAGGCGCATAATACTACTTGATATTGTAGAGCACAATTGAGAGACTTCTTGATCACTCCGTTTATTAATTTTCACTACGATGGCATAGCAATAACTTACAAGATGAAGAAACAGTCTACAAGATGAGCCAATTTTGTCCAACAGTGAACACTTGTCATGGATACCATATACGAATAGTAGTAATGTCACACATTTGCGTATATGACGTCACACTCTATATTTAGTCAAAATGTGGAGTAAATCAGACGGTAATTTTTTTTCTAATTGCTTGACCCAATCCAGAGTTACGACCAACTGTATACCTTTGGTTTATTTTTGGCCCACCCTGTACTCTTATGCACTGCCAGCCAGCCACGAACTGCCATATGTCAGCATTCTGCGTGTGCTCTGTCTACATCATCATCTCCTCACACATCATCTTCCAAATTTCAGGCAGTTATTTTCGGTTGTCTTCCGTCGCATTGCTATCATCTTAAACGTCATCTGCAACATTTCAGGCATTTTTGGTGTCATCGTCATCGCCATCATTTGGGACACCAACTACAGCATTGCAGGCCTTCACTTCTCTTGCTATGTTCTCTAACATATCTGCACCTTCTCAGGTTTTGTCAGTGGTCGTTTGCATCTCACTCACCTCAGCTATCTGCCACCGGGATGCCCACTATATTATTTGTTTTGTTTCCAGCAATAATCTTTCGTACGCTGCCATTGTCTAAGACATTGCCTACCACGTTTCAGGCATTCTCCGTGTTCTTCGTTTGCATCGCCATCACCTCAGATGTCGTCTGCTACTTATATGTCCCAGTACAGTGGCTGTTCTTCGCAGCCTCGACCTACGTCTGGGTGCAGTACGTTTGGCACACAGGTAAACCTGTAAACCTTTTTCAATAGCAATTTTTCACGGACGCTGATCATTTCAAATTATAGCTTTATGGCAGTAATATCCATAATTTATCAAAGGTGCCCTCTAGCGGTGAATTTCGGACAGATCACCTTACTGCATGATATGGCTCCTCGATTGGCCATGCCCAATGATTTGCATTATTCTTGTTACAAACGCTATCATTATCACCGTGCAGTCATTATCACCGTGTTAGATCAGATCTTATTAGCACATCTGTACTTGTTTGCACATGGCGTCCAGGTGCGATACACGCTAATCTGACCCGGCCTCGCCTATCTAGGAATGCATTAATCCCACGAAATAATCAATACTAACATCAGCCGTCGTGCTGTCGCCATGTAAATTTCACCCGCTGTTTTTGTTAATGCCCCTTTATTGTCAGCTCGTGCATATTGCATATTGCGGGATACCCCGGAGGACTTTTGAACGCTTTAGATTTTTGCGTTAAATTGTTTTAAAATGGAAAAAAACTTGTCGCGGGTTAACCGGTGTCATGCATAATCGCCCAGGTCATGTATATTACAAACACGCTCGTCCCGTTTCGGGTCGTGCTCTGTGACCTTGACCTCGACGAATATCACACTGTCCGCCCTTTAAACTGCAGCGACTTGCAAGAGCCGATAGATTTTTGTGCATGTGCATTCTCGTGTAAGTCATATATCCACACACAGACACACACACGCGCACGCGCACACGCACACACACACACACACTCTCGAAAGAAAAGACTGGCCATAGAGAAAATGAAAGGTGACTTGGATTTTTCGAATCGGAGGCTAAGGGAAGAGATGCGGGTTTGAGTAATCGCATCTGGATGTAATCTGTGTTATATAATTATTTAATTTGTATGATATAATTAAGGCCTAGTGATTGATTGTATATCTAGGTGCAAATAGACCAAATACTAACTTAGTCATAGTTCATAATGGAATTTTTTTCACATAATTCAATGTAATAACAGTGATGATAATAGCAATAATGATAGTCATATAAGGGAGTCACTAAGCGTACAGAGATATGTTGGTTGCCATATTTCTAAATGCAAATTAAAAGGTGGGATCATTTCGACCATTTGCGGTTAACATCTATAGGAGCGCTTGTACGAAATAATACACTCCACCCAACCATGCCCCATACGCTCGATTTATTGATTAATAACTGACGTTAATTTTTTCATTCCTGCCCAGTTTCTGCACTGGAACATAGCACCGTGGTTTACACTATTTTGGGCGTTGTATAATTCGATGAATGTCAATGTATCACTTATATTCGTATGTTATTTGGTATTCGGCTCTAACTATAGCCAACCTGCTTTAACCTTTTCGCTAATGCATAACTTTTTCTTTTATAAATATCAGCTATGGGCGATCTCAATCATCTTACACTTTTCCAAAACATTCTCATCGTTTTCATCCGCCATTATTATTATTATTGACATTTTCCATAATTCTAATTCCTCATTGTGGTCATTACTTTACGTTTGAAATATTTCGGTCCTAAAACTGTTTTAAAAAGGCGTCAGGCAAGTGGTGTAAGTATAGGGGCTCACACGGCCCCCCTCCCCCTTCCCATACAGCTCTTTTTACACGCTAACTGGAACTACATGTCGTAACATGGCTGTCCCATTTCTTGTGTCACACATTGATGTATCCCTCTCATCTTTGTTCACCGACGCATCAAATTTTTTATGGTCATGTGCGAAGGTAACTGAATCTTACATCATTGGCACAAAAGTTTGTAATTTGCCATGATATTAGACATGGCATTGAACGGTTAGGAAAATTTTTTGTGCTTAAGTTGGAATTGCAGTCACTTTGATTATTTCCGACCGTCTGCGGCTACTCTACATATGTACTATAATTATAATATACAGTGTTTGTATCTAAAAATTATACATCCTTTAATTAACTACCATTATCATGTATTTCTTGAGATTTCGAGTTTGTGTCGCAATGGGGCATAGTTTCTTACAAGCATCTCCACTTTAATATGACATTTCAAACGTCAGATAAAAATAATGCCAACATGAAATAAAGGCCTCGTAACAAACCACACATTTTTTCGTCGTGCAAAACTTAAAAAATGGAAATATTTTTTTAGCGGCATAAATAGTAATATTGTTCACTGTAAAATAATACATAGTAAACCGTTAACCGCGATTATTAATGGTAAGACATGGATTACGTTGACATCCCCCCATATCTATCGATGCAGTCAGAATTTATTTAATGGTGATTAATGTCATCCCTGATGCGGTCCTGCTATGTTGGCACTTCAAGGGGAGGCGATACAAGAACCATGTAACCTCAGAGCGTAAAAATCTAAAGACAGTTGACGTATGATTCAACAGTGTTATGAGATAAAGTCCTTCAGCTGCCTGAACTCTTTCTGCCTATCTGGATAATTTTAACAGACTTGAAATGGAATCAAACACAGGTGTTACGGGCGTATGATTCCCAATCGATTTTAACGAGCACCTGTAGACTATACTACATACACTGTAGGTGAGAATATTTGTCGTCTTTAGCAGCTATGCTGACAATCAACACAATGCGATAAGATTATCAGAAACACTTAAAGACATGGTGCGCACTCTATCGTGTATACATATATTGTATACATTGTTGGTGTATTGTGATACACATTGAAAAGTGTATACGTGATACCCTGTTGGTATATTCTGATACATATTGTATATATACATTGTTGGTGTATTATGATATCCACTTTACAGTGTATACATGATAAATTGTTGGCATATAATGATATACACGACAGCGTATACAAGAGACATTATACACACAATACACTGTATACATGATACATTGTTGGCATATTCGTCTATGACAGTGAAAATCACTTCCCATATACAAGACTAGACTAATGAGGGGAGTGTCATTCATACTGGTTTATCCAATTTCCTGGTTATTGATAGACTTTTTTATAAAGATATCTGGTGGATTGTTTTGGAGCTGTCACACAGAGAATAAACTCTTTTGCAGAAACATCCCGCGAAATAGGGATGGCGCCATCTTTCTTTTACACAATGCAACCGGTAAAATTGTTATTGATAGGCTAACCCCTATTAACGGTGTCATCAAATGCAATTTGGAAGGCTTTCTTAGTGGCTGTAGGTGTTTGGGTTGCATTTCAATGATATCTGAACGATTATAAACAAACTCCATATTCGGCAGCCTGGTCTTTATAAGAACCCTCACGAGTAAAAGGTAAAAAACAACAGAATGGATTTAGAATGCATATTGTTGGCCAATAACGGCTCTCAGATGCAGTTTACAAAGAATGTTTACAGCCGCTATTCCATCAGATACATATCACCCGTTAAGGATATTATAAGACGTCTACTCTACTCAAGTGACTCGCTAAAGATCATTGACACAAGCCTGACTGGCGGGCGGTTTCCTATCCATGACCTTTCGGTCTAGCACGCTTAACTTTTGACTATGGGCTTGCTTAAGTGTGCGAGCATTGTTCAATGACAATTCAGGTGTATCCACTGTGTCAGTTTTAATATATTTATAATCTATCATACACACTGAATGATTTATTTGATCTGTTTATACTTCAGGAACATTTTTTTCCTATTGTTAGGACATAAACCGCGTCGTTTCATTTGCAGAGAGGGGCATATGTCTTCCTACAGTCTCTCTGTGGCTCCTCTTTGTGTATATCGAAGCTTCCGTTAGGTTGCGAGAGCTGAAGAGTCTCCCATTTAACCTTGACCTCTGTCGGCCTTTCGCTGCTCACTGGTGCGTCGTGTTGATGTATTTACCTGATATAATAATTCTCTGCATCAATCGGATTTATCTCAATAACAATATAGATCATTGTGGCGCTGGCATTGCGTAAATTACAGATGTCGTATTGGCAGTTTGGTTGCATGAAATGTCACGATACACTCCTTCAAATGTATAATTATTAAACAGTACTGCAATTTTCAAGATTGATAATTCAATCGCTCTATCATTTGTACCTAATCGTGATTGATAATGTTCAGTTTTTGGTCTTCATAAAATGTGTTGGTCACAGAAAACGTACATAGGCTCAATATTTTTGTAGGGCACCTTAAGCAACAGGTTATCCTAGACTTTACTGTCTTTTTGCATTTTAAATTTAAAAAATCTCTAGTAATGTGATTATGCGCCTCAACGGGGTTTGTCGATCATTAGAGACTCGCATTAGGATTGGGATTACTCAACACGGTGGTGCTTTGGTCGGAGTTATGGGGCGACTGGTTAGTCCCGCATTCTTTCTTGCGAGAGGTCCGCGGTACGAATCAAGGTTACGAAGGAAGTTCCTTGCGACTTCCTCACTCATACGCTCGTTCATGTGATGAGAGAGATTTGAGTTATTAGGCTATTTATAATGAATTATATTGAGGTGGATCACGGTAGTATCTCGGGAGTGAGATATTCACCTCATGGCCGTTTGGTCTAAATGGTACTGCACTGACGTCGTATTCGCGTAGTCAGCGATTCACTAGCCCCGTGTCGGAAATCTCGCAGAGTCTCGCTGAGAGGTGCCCGAACGGGGATCCCTACAGCCTGATGGGATAGTCGTGGCTGTGAAATTTCTACATCACATGATGAATGTATAATAATAAATTATCTTCAGCAGGAATGCGATTTTTAATGACATTAATACATCAGCACAGACGCCCGCTTATTTTTTACGTTTCGTTGACTCGTTGCAGTATTGGCTATCCAGTCGTCACCCTAGGCTTCGGATTCAAGAGCTACGTCACATATCGAATACGACTGGTGAGTTCTCGAGTATCTTAGAGCGAGTATGGTCGCTCGCATTATCGTAGTGAAATGTGACACATTTATCATGGAAATTAATCAGGGAGATTCAAGGAAAAGGATCAAGTTGCGCAAAGAATCTTTTACGCCAGTGCGACTCAATTTGAGCCAAGTGATACACTGTTTCTTCAGGAAGTGCCTTTTTGGAAACTATACCTCGCTTTTCAACGGAAGAGCTGGAATTGACCGCCACCCAATCAGGTGTTGCATTGCGGGAATTTATCAAAGACTAACAGTAGTTGGAAGGACAAGTGCAGCAGGTGTGGTGGCACAACACTTGTGCTTATAATATAATAATTATATACTTGCAATATAATTATTGTTGTTTTAGGACACTTCTTTATCCGGAGTAGCAGTGAGCGTAGTGGTTAGATCATTGGAATAGAATCCAGAACACCCTGGTTCGATCCCCAATCTAGCCAGTGATGTTTTTCCTTCTTTCTCCCGACTGGCAGTGAGCGCAGTGGTTAAATCATTGGAATAGAATCCAGAACACCCTGGTTCGATCCCCAATCTAGCCAGTGATGTTGTCGATACAGGGAAGGGATGTAGCGTTTGCAGCCTGATCATGTAAAGCCTTTTCCCACTCATGCGTCTGTTTTTTAGATCCTCTCATGATGGTCTCAACGGTGCTTACCTCTTCATTTAAAATAATCAGAGTTAATAAGAACCTTATCAACCATACATGTTTAATATACCATACTCATGGGCAACAAGCATGTAAGTAACGCTACATTGCATCATGGCACGTCTCCTCTGGGGCGTTACTTGAAGTCATTGCCTTTTGCATTTACATTAGGAAACGTTCGATCATTTGTTACTGGCAATATCTCAGCGTCCCATCTGCCGACATATATCATAATTTAATTTGGTTTCGCACGATATATTAGTTCACAGTGTCGTCCAACGGTGCCACGGGTTTTGAATCGTAAGTAATATGAGTTTTTCATTGCCATGGCCATTTCTTACTACTTTATTTTCTTCGTAGCTGTTTTGTAAATATTAAGATCATATACTTCTCATATAACCAAGTTTACTTGTCAAGCAATTATCTCTTTCTCTATTTCTTCCGATAGCTTTAGTTACCCAAATGACCATTTCGTTTTGATATACCTCCATGTGATAAGACATTGAAAATAGTAATGGGTTGATTCTCGCAAACAAGTTGATGAATTTCAACATTTATTGCTGAATGTAGCCAGTTCCAGTCGATAAGAATTGGAATATCAATTAAGATTTATATTTTAATTTGGCTCTAGTGAATTTCATTAAGTGTACTAAGGACATTCGCCACTGTTTATACAGAGATCGGAGTTTGTCCATTGTTCCATCCATTCAATGTTAACATTTTATTTTCCTCTCAAGAACCGCTTATTGCAGAGGTCTGCCATTTGGCAGATATTGTACTAAGGTTTTTCTCTTCTAGATTCGTTTGTGGTATGTCATCGCAGCTAGGTAAACTTCTGCCTATTTCTTTAAAAATCTCAAAAACTGCTTATCGCCGAGATCTGCTATTTGGCAGATATTGTCCTTGGTTTGGTCTCTCATATATTTGTTCATGGTATCATCATCGCAGCTAGGGGAGGTAACTTCTGCTGATGTTCGTATTTTTATATAAAAATTTTCTCAAGAACCTGTTATCACAAAGGTCTACAATTTAGCAGATATTGTCCTTGGCTTGGTCTCCTCTAGATTTGGTCATGGTATCGTCATCGAAGCTAGGGGAGGTAACTTTTGCCAATGTTCATATATTTTTCTTTCATAAAAACTTCTCAAGAACCGCTTATCGCAGGGGTCTGCCATTATGCAGATATTGTCCTCGGGTTAGTATCTTGCAGATTTGTTCAGCATCTCATCATGGGAACAGAGGGGGGTAATTTCTATCAACTTTTTTATTTGAAAATGAAAGGTCTCTTTAGCCTCTTGTTTTTGATGTCAGGCAGTCTTGTTGTCTTCTCGTTCTAATATCAAGATGGCCTCCTTAGCCTCTTGTTCTGTCTTTTTTCAATTTTTGTCCGGTGAGAGTCTTGAGGCCTCCTCGGCCTCTTGATTTTATGTTAGTTAGCATAGAAAGTCTTATTCAGAGGCCTGAATTATTCATAGAGCACTGGTTGGAAGTAACTACATTGTTACGAAGATTAATAATACATCGACTATATTTAACTCTCGCATTTACCTAGTCATCGCATCATTATAAAAGTCTTTGAACACGGCGGCAACTGTTTGTGCCAACGCTGCAATAGGAAATCGTGTGTGACTACGCATTGCTAGTCTAGTATCGTAGGTAGAGCTGACAGAGGAAAAATCCATCAATCCATCAGCTGACTCCTCCGTGTTACGTGTCGCTTTTATGACCAATCTTCACGGATGGCAACAAGTTTCCCTTAATTGGATGTTTTTATCGTTCTTTTCGCAATTAGTCATGCATTTCTCTATTGATTGCGATGGCCTCTATCATGGAACTACGCAGAAAATGTGGAATTTTTTGTATCGACTTTATTCAGGTAATTAATCACAGTCTCTGCGGTGTATTTGCGTCTAATTATTCTATACGCTGCAATAAAACCATTATCATCGTCGCATGCAGGCTACCTGTCCTAAATAAATCAATAATCACACTGTTCATTAAATTAGTCCATATTCTTTCGAAGATTTCAGCGAAGCATGTGAAAAGTCCAGTGGGTTTGGTAAAGCCAAGCCGGGCAGAACAAATTTCTATATGACTATGGCTTTATGCCATTGTAGTATATTTCCTACATATAATGAGAATTTTATATATTTTAGTCTAGGCAGTTCTCGCTTCGTGCAAAAAGGAAAGTGTTTGTGGTGTGTGTGTTAAAAGTGTGATGTTATACGGCAGTGAGACACTGGCAGTTAGGGTGGGGGATATGGCTAGATCGGGACCTAATTACATGAGAATGGTGCGGTGGATGTGTAATGTGTCTTTGAAAGACAAGGCTATCCTGGGAAGACATCAAATGAGGTAATTCGAGGTGATCCCAGAGACAAGGGTATCAACCGTGACTTGCCTGTGGACAGGGCGAGGTGGAAAAACGCTATCATGTGAATAGTCCCACCCACGCCATCATGGGAGAAATGTAGATGAAGACGATGACATTTATTGCATCGCCGTCAACCCATGATGCACAGTGTAGCTCGTTTAATCTACTGCCCGGTGTGTGCATTACATAATGCATTCATTGAGATTTTATCAGCTGATGTTTCAGATTTCAGACATTAACAATGTCAGTTGAAGGATTTTTTAGGTGTTGAACATTACTCATATTCAACACGAACGAACTACTTTATATTTGCTGAGCTAATGCACCCATGCCATTTTGGGACGATTTACTACGGAAAATACCGCAAATTATCAGTTGTATTCACGGAATCTTCCATTGCCACTTAATCATGTCATAGTTGTAGGCGCACTATATTATGTTTAACTTATATCAATGGTACTATTTTTTGGCAAATGATAATTATAAATCCCAATATTTTGTTGCAGAGAAAACAGAAAGAAGTGCAAAAAGAAAATGAGTTTTATGTACAGTTGTTGAACCAAGCTTTACCACCTGAGTTGCAGAACGCATACACAGAGAAAACAAAAGGTATAACCTAACGTTAATGCTAGATGTTGTGTAAGTGTTAAAATTTCGGCATTTTTTATATATCTCCTATTTATTTATCTTCAACATTTGTAGTAAGAATGGTAACGGTAAAGAATTTATCATGCGCATTTTTTGGTAAATACCGTCAAATGACGCAATGGACAAAATTCACTCAACGTTAGACGCGCTACGCACGCGAGATACGGTACATAAAGGAACAATTATTACGGAAATGTGATTTTAAACAGATGAGATTTGGTGAGCTGCTCACCAGTCACGCATGCGATTATATATTTATAGAAGTATTGCACTTGAATTCTGTGCGACCGCGGTTCGATCTACGGTCTAGTCAGCGGGTGTTTTTCAAGTAAAACTCTCGGCCAATGGGTACCCGAGTAGCCCAGCCCGTTTTTTCCCTTTGACATGTCCGTGGTTCGTGTCCTCTCTGGAGGGTTACTCACGGCGCTACTCGTCGATCTTTTTGTTCAGTATCGTACCGGATTCACCAGTGAATAACATGTGTAAGCTGTCCGTTAGGGATTCGGATCGAGGCCCGTGAATGGACGGCGGTCAGCCGCCTGCTCAGACTTGGCGAGATGCGCTCCGGTGTTTTCCCCGCAACAGAACGCCGGGCTAATCGTTTATTGTGTGTATGTCAGTAATTACACCAACTTTGTTAAGGCCAATGATGGCCTAGACAATATATCTGTCAAT
>WURV02217051.1:0-10663 GCA_011762755.2 Epimenia babai
AGTTGGGTCGCAATTCTGATACACTTCTTTTGATGGAAAGAAACAGCCTTGGCGCAATTTGTCGTAGTAAAAATATATATAGAACTAGATTTTCATTTCTATATAGCCGCAACAAGTGCTGTCCATAAATTCGTTAATATCACTAATTTCTAATTTCGTAGTACTCCGTGCACGTTTTTGACCATCTTTGGCCATCAGTTAAAAAATATTTCATGACAGATCAGATTGCTCACCGGGGCTGAAATGACACAGACTGCATACATGCTGACGCATCACATTATTGGCGCTGAAATTGTATCTTGACATACTGACGTCAGCTCTATGAAACTAAAGACAAATGAGAAATAGAAAAAGACTGTCTGTGATATTTTGGACATTTTTTCACCGACTCGCAAGTCTTATAATGTGTAAACGTACAAAGCATACATTGAAAACTATAACAATATCAATACATCTTATTTCCACAGGTGCCTGCAACTAATTACTAGCTGCTCTAATGATTATATTAAACGCTATATTAACATGTTCTACCCACTAATGTTAATAAAAAATGATTAAAATCGTAATGTTTAGAACTGGACTTTTTGATTTCCTTACCAGTTTGTCTAACTGAGTGATTCTGGAATGGGTGTCGAAGTATATGTACTCATTCCGGGTAGTACGACTCATTGGACTACCGATAGCCATTTCACTAGAACTATCATCGATATCGTGCAAAGTGTTATAGGATGATTGGGATTTTCGTCATTGGTATTGCTATTATGGGAATTGTTTAACATTTAACAGATCGTTTGTGGAAGAGTTGCCCAGTCTTTGCGGAGCGTTTTCTGAAGTGTACGATATTGCGCGTAAACATGGCAACGTCATAAATTCCAATGGTATATGATGGCATCAGTTGTTTGGCATTAAGGATAGCACGTACCTCGCCATTGTCAGAGTGGATGCTGGGATTTACTGATAATATGGCCTGAAAATCATTGTCGTGATACATGACATTTGGATTTCGCTCGGTTTAGTTATCAGAATCTTTGATTAATGCAAAGACAGTTCTTAGGGCTCACGTACGTCATATTTCTCTAAAGAATGTCCAGTTATACAGCATCATGGTATGCAGCAACATTTGGCACATTACCAAGAAGTTCAGACACTTTTCACATGTAGATTTTCCTTGCCAAATGGTAACCGACTGTAGGCGCAGAACTCGCAACCACAGCGAACCAATTTGACTTGTCCTCGTCACTAAAGTCGCTACTATGATCATCCATTTGGAAACTACGTCTTATCACGTGACAAACCTGTCACGTGAAAGTAGGAAACGAGCAGGAGAGCCAGAGCGATTGTGTCAATGACCTTCCGAGTGAAATGCAAGACAGAGGCGCGAATCAGATCCGGTTTATCGGTCAGATGTAAATCCATTATTAAATCTGAGATAGGGCGAACAACTTGCGCGCATATTGTTTAACCAATTTACTGTCGCTTTGTGTTCGAAAAGTCAATTGGTCCCTGTAATAATAGATCATTTCAAGATTGATTTAGAATTAATCCACATAAATAATTTGCACGCAGTTTCAGCTTCCTCTTCCGAAATTTCCGTGAGCTTGCTTGAGACTTCTGTTGGGTTATCAGGATTTGCGGGTAATCAGAGTTGGGTGTTGTCAGCATAAAAGTTATATTTGATACAGTTTCTTCGAATAATGTCACCGATGAGGGGAGGGGGTTTATAGGTCGAGAAAAGCAGGGGTCTGGGTAAACTGCCTTGGAAAATACCATATTGTAGTGGATGCTGTCAAGACTAGTAATTTAAGGTTTGAACAATAAAAAAGCGGTTGTGTATGTAGGAGGTGATCCATGAAAGAGCAGTCTGCCTGATGCCAAAGCGTGATTCAAGGCGAAAGAGTTTATGATCGATCGTGTCAAATGTGGCACTCAGATCGAGTAGGACCAAGATTACAGTTTTGCCAAAATCAAGAGATTTGCTAATGCTGTCCGTGATGTACAGAAGAGAGCTTTCGACGCTGTGGTTTTTCCCGTATGAAGATTGAAACGCATAACTCCTTTTTTATATAAATACTCTCGGAGATTGCATTAGAATGATACCCCGTGAACAAGAGATCTAGAGTCTTTAAAACGCTAGCGGCAAACGAGGATATCGGAAACTCGCATTATTCCTATTATAAATTCGATAAAAATGTAACTAGTAAGAACTACAGCCATGTAAGGGTCACATCTGAATAAACTTAACAAGTTATATTAAAGTGCGATATATTCATGGATCAAGAATCTTTTATATGTTCATTTAAAAGACCGAATTTATTAATTTCGTTTTATTGGCGTTTTATTATCGCGTTGTGTATTTTGGATGAAATGAAATATATATACTATTTGAAGTTAATTATTTATTAGCTAAGCTGACAAATACACTTTACATCACTAAACACTGTTTATGATCCATGCCTCTAATGTTATAGGTAGTCTAATTATATGCCTACATTATTCACGATGATATACAGCTTAAGTTAGTTTCATTACAGTGGACATTGAGAAGATTCACCAGGTAAGATGGGGGCTTTGCCGTGAAGACATTTGTGCGTTATGGTTAGGATTTTGACTACGATATTTTACTAGGAGCCAGTGAAGATGACGGAGTAAGGGGTTATGTGCAAACGGATAGCAGATCCAGATATTATCTTAGCAGCAGAATTTTGCAGTTTCGAAGTCTGAAGTACGTTAGTGGGGAGATGCTGGAAGACTTATGGACTAAGATGATATGACCAAAAGTTCGGTTTTGTCAGCATTAAGCTGGAGCTTGTAGAAAGAAATCCAGCGCGACATGACCGAGAGGCAGGATTCAATTTTATCAATGCTTTACTCAGAGATTGAGGATCGTCTAACTTGACTGGACACCATATCTGAGTATCATCTGCATATATGTGATAAATCAGATCAAATTCATCAACCATCAAGGTTGTTAGAGACTGCATGGACAGGGTGAAAAACAAGCGGCACCCGACCATACGACACCTTTGTGAGAAGTCCTACAGGACACTGGGAGGAATTTACCGGGCGAATATATTCAAAAACTACATGCCAGTGTTGCAAGCAGGATCAATGCTGTTTTGTATTCTAAGGGTGTACAAACAAAATTTCGCATGGACTCCTTTCTTTACCATTATGGTCGATGTACAATTGCAGACTGGTCTATTTCTACACGGAAAATAATGCAACGGAAATGTCATTTAGGTAATGAGTTGAACGAAAATGCATGTGGCCCAAGATTTTTGCATGGTACTGTGACATTTGAATGTGATATGGTTTTTAGGTGTTGTTATATGTTTGGAAAGTGTGCTTACTGTGAGGGGACCGATGTATTGCAGTGCTCGTTGACCGATGGATTTATTAGTGGAATTTGATGGCAGAATGCGGTCTACAGTATTCGGTATTTAGTGCTACAGTGAAGTTATTAGTGATATAACGGTGGATATATCCATTTCAAAAGAGCGCGGAATCTTGGTGTCATTTCTTGCATCTGAAGGAGGTGTTCTATTCGCATGCATTGCTACGCTACGTCTTGTTCTTTGTCGCCATGTTATAATTAAAATTACTCGTACTGTTTTCTGCTATCAACAGAAGTCTCATTTATTAAGACATGTTTACTCACCAAATGCACGTAATAAAATAATACGACAATGTTGATTAATACCCATAATCTGACACGCGTGTAGCTAATTGTTCAATTATTTACAGCCGGTGCAAGTGTTTAAAGAGAAGTGGAATAGCAACTAGATACTATGGAAATCTCGATCCAACAATGAATTGCAGTAGGTATTCTGGTTTTCGCACTCTCTGAGCCCCACTTTCTCCAACCCATCTTTAATAAGTCTAATTGCATCTGTCATCATAACTTGATGCCTCTACTGCCGCCATCATTATTGCTATAATCGTTGCCATGTTCACCAATGCGTATCTCAGCGCCCAAGTGGCTGTGAGGCGCCCTCATTGTCACCGTCATAATTATATGGATACATATAGATCAGAGGTATGGGGCGCGCGATGTTCTCAGACCATCGAGCGAACCAGACTCCGTTTCTTCAAGCGTTGCCTCTGCGTGCGCGACAGTACAGCTTCTGTTAGTCTATGGCGAGCTTGGGCGGAGACCTTTGTGCACCACCACTAAAGTACGAGTAATAAAACTCTGGCTCAAGGTTATTTCGTTAAATAAACACAAATATGCAAAAATACTATACAATGAAAATATAACAGCAAAAATAAATTCCTCTCTAGCAGCTGGGCACATCAAGTTTTTGTTGGAGAGCAATGGCTATGGGGATGTATGACAAAGGCAATCGGTCCATAATGTAAGCAGCTTTACTCGCGAGTTCAGAGACTGATTAATTGACCAGTATTACCAGTCGTGGCGGGCCGAAGTCAAATCGATCAGTAAAGGCCGCCTCTATCGACATCTAAGCCCGGTACCCGTCCTCGCCGCCCACCTCAAATTTCGTTCGATTGATGTAAGATTTCAATAGGCTTGTACATCTCATTGACAGGTCGCTGACAGACGAGCACGGTAGTTTCACAGTTTGTGATAATTTCTGGTGTTATTATTTCTTTTTTCTGTGTACATTTTCATGCAATTGACATTATTAGTTAAATTTAACATCTCTTTCAATTAAATTCACGATGGTCTGGTTGTCGGACTGGGCCACGTTAGCAGTACTGGGACTCATGTTTATTTTCGAAAGGCACCGTGGTGGTAGACTTTATTTCTGGTGCATAAGTGACTATTGGTTTGTATATGTATTTCTTTCCCTGTTATCTAATTGTGTGCAGCCGGCATCCGATTTTGCGTTGTTATTTTTGTGCGTATGTTCATTGATATATATGATAACTAATAAAGATTATTGTTATTATTGCGATTCCTTTCCCCTATGTATCATAACACACTGTTAGTTAGCAGAAACTGTCCCTGCGATAGTTCTATTAATATATATAGGAAAATTGTTTTTTTAAAAATTGATTTTTTACCGAAATATATGATCCGGTCGTAAATTTGGATATAATATGAAAACAAGATGATTTTTTTTGGTGTAATATTTTCTGAAACTAACTTTTATACCATGTTATGTCAGTCATTGTTAATATACTATGAAAATTTATATTCCAATAATCTTCGCAAACCATTCTTTCCGGTTTTTGTCTTTTGAATGTTTAAACGAGGCCTATCTCTATCTATCTATTTATTTACCTACCTACGTACATGCATCTATCGCTTTATCTATCTACCTACCTATCTATTTGTCCGTCTGCCATAGTACCTACCTACCTGCTTACATACCTACCTATCTGTCTATCTATCCATCTATATCGGTCTGTTTGCCCTTCGCATCTGCCAGCTTACCTATCTGCCGAAGTCGACCATCCTACGCACGTACGTACTTACCTACCTACATATCCACATGACTGCTTTCTGGCCTAACTACGTACATATACCCCAACGTACCTATCTATCCATCCATGCAAATATCCGTCCATCGCCCTACCTACACGTCAGCAGGATTGCCCCCGCATTACCGACCGCCCGTCCGTCCACGAATCCACGCACCACCCCCATCCATACATGCGTGTCGGTCTGTCTATCTTTATATCTATATCCGTATGCGCGTATGCCTTTATACGCGTATATCCGTATGTTTCTATACCCGTATTTTCGTGTCTCTATAAGAGCATGTCTCTATACCCTTATATTTGTATCCCCGTATATCTCCATACCCGCGTACTGTATATACCCTCATATCTCTATACCAATCAATACATTAACCCATCCACACACACACACGCTCACACACACATTCGATATGACGCCTCGTCAGCCTTTTTGTGCTTTGCCTGATGTGATTTGTCATTCTCCTCAGAGTGTGCACGCGATGCAGAAATAACGGGGAAAAACCTGAAATGCTTACGGAATGGAAATTATCCCCCGGGTATTCTATATACATATACATTTATTAATATTTAGCGTATATATTTGTGTATAAGTCGAGTGATCGCTTAAGTCGAGATCATATAAACAATTTGATTTTGACACATACATGCCGTATATGTTGGCCCTTGTTCTCTGAGCAGTTCAAATTCCTGTGATGAGATACCAGACAGTGCAGTGGGCAGTTGGCGTAGTGGTTTAGAACGTTTGACTTTGAATCCTGGTTCGAATCCCTCCCTAACCAGTATACTAACTGTGGTGTTGTTCGGGCTAAAAACGCCTTAAACCCTATTGCCCATTTGGGTCCGGGTAGCCCTTGCAGTGTGGTTCTGTTGGGGCTTTTTCCCTCTGACCTTTGCTGTCCTTTATATGCTTCATATGTGCTCTCCTTCCTTGTACATACCTTCCCGCTATGTCATCATGTCATTGTAAATAAACATGGACCTATCACAGACTTAGCGGAGTGTGCGACATATGTAGTTTATATGTAGACATTTGGAACCAGTGGCGTGAATGGAGAAAGATCAATTGTCTGCCCAGACTCGGTGCGTTTTTCACTCTGGGTGTTTTCCCCCACCCCTTATAAGAGAGGCTAATGAGATTGTCGTGTTAACTACATCAATAGGCTCGCATTGTAAAGGGCCAAAAAACGCCTGTCACAACGATTACTTCGGTACTCAGCCTATAAATACAATATAATAACAGACGGTGCGGCTCAAATTCGCGACAGTAGAATATTTTTAGAAATGCAATCGGTAATTTTGACGTTCTTAATAAATCGCATCAGTAAAATTACGCTGCACTGTTAGCTGCTATAAGTTTTATCAATAGAATCCCACACGTTCACGTACCACTCTGTATTAATAAACATTCATTTGAGATGAGAGTTTAGCGGGCAAGTGAACTTTTGTGCGAGTGCACGTTGTTTTAGTGCTGCTGATATTCTAGCATACCTTATACAGACATCCCCGTCAGCTCAATAAATAAAAAAATCTATCTATACTTTTGTGTTACATCTTCTGCGTATATATTTTAGTCTAATTTGATAAAAGAGATGAGCTATCCAGACCCTCATGGGCAATGGGGTTTAAAGCGTTTTCAGCCAGAAAAACGCCACTGTTAGTATACTGGTTAGAGCGGGATTTGAAGCAGGGACTCCGGGATTCAAAGTCAGACGCTCTAACCACTACGCCAGCTGTCCCCCATGACTAAGTCTTATATGATGGCCATATATATGAAACATCCAGCAAGGTGATCTAATTTGGTCATTTATTGACCGAATCTGAGACATCGAAAAACGCAACTGTGCTAAAATGTCATTATTAATGCACAGTGACACCATAAAGTTCATTGTCTAATATTATAATGTCTTCAGGAAGACGTTTTATCATAACTAACGCATTAACACAACTATAGCCCGTGCTGAAACAACGGAGATGCGCCATATTGATTTTATGTTTACAACAGAAAATTTGTTGCTAGGCGGAAGTGACGTATGACTTCGGTACTCTGTAGCTGCCACAAACATTGATTTGAAAAAGCGCATCCGAAAGCTGTTACTGGCTGATACTTGCGGTCTAAAATACTGTACCGCATTTTTTATCCGTAAAATATTTTTAAACCCACTATTTACAAGTCTATAAGTGTACGTACAGAGGGAGTAAATTTTCCGAATTGACATGACAAAAAGGATTCTTTTATTCTATATAATTAAATCCGCTTTGATGCACGAAGAGTAGCTACTACAAATTACAACAAAACTGGACTAATTATTCATTTGTTCCAATATAAATGATACAAGAGCGAAGATTAGAACTGGAACTCCCTTAAAAAACGTCTATTTGTCCAAAATATTTCCAAGGCCGAGGTAAAATATTTTTAGGTCAAGTATAGTAGATACACTTTCCAATGTCTTTTTATAGTAACTATTCATCGCTAAGACAGAGCTTTTGTCGTGGTAGATTTCACACGTGGCTTTTAATTATTACATTGTGAATTAATTTTAATGCAGGCGTTGTAGAACAAACGCTTCCCCCCACGACAGTATGTCCGACTACACCTACCACCACCACCACCACCACAACCACCACTACCACGACCACGACAACCACGACCACCACTCGAGATCCATACTTCACTAAATGCCGGACTCTATTTGTTAAGTTTGCCAATTGGCAGATCGAACAAATGCCGCTCTGTGAATCAGATGGGATGTTCAAGCCTGTTCAATGCTTCAAACACATGTGAGATGAAAATTAATATATCTAATCTACTTCTCTCGCTCATAAATGTGTTTTTTGTATTCAGTTTGTATAATTTATTATATTGTAGTTACAACTAATATATTTATTACTGTTTTGAAAAAATCCTCACCAATTTGATAAGCTCCACTAAGAAAATGTAGAGTCTTATTGTAATAGATATGGATTAATATGTAGACATTTGCACTTAGACGTCACGTTTATGAATTTCTTGTTTTGGTGCAGCGGCCCCAAATACTTGCGAGTTATCCAGAATATGCCTGAAACACTATACTTTTATTGCAACTGTTTGACTGTAAAGTTATCGGAATTTCTGCATTCATGAAGCGGTGCCCTAAACCCTATGCTACTCCCAAACGATGCTGTTTATTAACCGATAATTGTCTCCATGTATTTTTCCATGTAATAAATCACAGGTGTTACTGCGCTGATCGATTGTCAGGGAAGCAACTCGGTGCCTACATGTTTGCTGAATCATCCGAAAGCCATAAAAAAGCCAAATGCGGTAATAATCACAATTACAGACTTATCCCCTTTGTTGATGAAACACCTTGACATTACATGGCCGCTTCTGTCTAAAACAAATGGCAAATTAATTTCTATACTATATATTTCTGACTGCTGGTTGGAGGAAGAATTCAGGAGGTATGGTAGGCCATGTAGGTGCATTCATAGTCCAGAATATACCAGTATGGCCTGCAGGATAGTATTTATATACAAATAAAATATTTTTCAACCCCATCACCATCACCACCACCATCATCATTGTCATTACCATTATCATCATTACAATCACTGGTATAAAGAAAAGTATTATAAATGTTATCGATAACGTCGTTATCGTCGCCGTCGTCACCGTCACCGTCACGCTAATATATTTCATTGCAATCCATTTCCAAGTCGGACACACATTCTATGTAAGCTTATATAACCATATCATGACGTCACTCGTTACATCACTCAGTCGTGTTACACACCGAGTGAACGATTGGCGTTAACAATTCGTTCAATGGATGAGTTACACAGTGTCAAAACATGATTAGTGATTAATCAAGGACAATATGGAGTGTCAATACAAGAGGCAGTGGCTATTACAGGAATAAAATTGCGATTTTAGCACAGACTATAATGGGAAAGCAATAATGGAGTCTGAATGCCTATCATGTACGTTTATGAGTGGGGTCTGGGAGCTTTTTCTCCAGTAAGGGGCGTTATTTTGACAATCCACCTGGAATTGATTATTGCAGTTTGACATTTACGTTGTTGATACTCAGGTTATTCAATAATTGTTGCCTTCAATAAACGCTCCAATAAACATAACGAGGGAAACGAATCAAGTGACTATAGCATTCATATGACACGGGGCGTTTATTTAACCTAACTGGGATTATCAGTTATAACAACTATTTATTATTCAATGTCTAATACAGCCATGAAATGTAATATCGAATGAAAATTTGAGGTATTGTGCAATAATAGTGAATTCATGTATGGATATATTTTTGACGTCATCACCTATTATGACGTTTGTGACGTCAGCATGTGAGTGCGTGTGCGCGCGTGTCCGTGTATGTATGGCTAGTCTGGGCAGAAAATTGACCTTTTACCATTCACGCTACTGGTCTCAAATGTCTATATACGGGCTACATGTGTCACACACTCCGCTAAGTCTATGAAAGGTCAATGGTTATTCACAATAAGATGACGACATGGTGGCAGGTTACTCGCATAGAGACCATATGCATCGCGTCTGAAGCACAGCAAATCACAGTAGGAAAAAGCCTTAACAGAACCACACTGCAAGGGCTACCCAGCCCCATGGGCAAAAGCGTTAAAGGCGTTTTTAGCCCGAAAAACGTCACAGGTAGGATACTGGTCAGAGCGGGAATTTTACCAGGGATCCCTGGATTCAAAGTCAAACTCTCTAACCACTACGCTAGCTGCCTACCGCAATACGTACCAGAGATCTTTTGATTCTTCTCGATGTCTTGTAGCTTTTTTGTTATTCTCTCTATAACTGCATTAAAGTATAAGCGTCGTACGCATTTTTGTTGTTCATTTTTATCTCTTTTATACAACAAAAGATATAATCGTAATGGTAATTTATTTATAAAGCACGAAAATCATACAAATGTCTCAATTGTGCTGTACATCCAAAAATAAGTACTGGAATAATTATAGTGGAAACAGCTGTTTTACTTTTATTACCATTATCGTTATTACACCGGTTTTTCTTGAGTGTGTGTATATAATTTGTATACCCGGGAGGGTTAATCGAATAAACTGAATTTGAATTTGCTCGGAACAATGGGCTTAGCCGTTTACCAACACCGACCGCGCGTGCAGCTCGTTCTTTAGAAATGTGTCTCTTTTACTAGGCGTTTATTCACACCTTTGGTGATCACCCGACATCGTGGGTCGT
>WURV02217062.1:0-10663 GCA_011762755.2 Epimenia babai
ACGAGTCCATCATACAGGTAATCATCCTCTGTGCCGTCCATCGCATTTGATATGCCACATTTGAGGAATGATGTGACAACTTGTTCCTTGGGAATGTCGTCCCACGCCTTCTTCACCCATTGGCACACCAACTCCACACTTGGTCTCTTGTAATTACCAGTCTTAAAACACAAATAAATACGTATGCATTATATATTTTTACTGCCCAAAATTTTGTAATTTCTATTGACCCGCGTGTAAGACGGGGGGGGGGGTATAGTAGACTTTAAAGACTGAAATTTTGTCTTTAAAAACCGTCTTATAGGCGAGTATTTTCGGTAAGTAAGATGGCGACGTCGAGGAGAGGTTAGCGTCACTGAGGCCGTACAGGGATCTCCCGAAATACAGCCACGCCAGAGGGAAAACTCTTTCATACGCACACTTCAAGAAGAGATAGCCAAACCCGCTAGCATACGTATATTAGTATCGGACCGCTACATACTCGTTTCAGTTTTAGATCCGTTGATAAACATCGTGCGTGACTGCGAACGTATACGTGGCATGTCTCATTCGCTGGATATCTGTGATATATCAACTGTAGACTGATTGAATATTTTCTTGTTTATCCAGCGCCCAAACAATTGATTCCTGCCGTCTCAACGATCGAACCTTTCTATTTCACGGTTCGACTAGCTAGATGTACCATTCGATAACCTCCTCGTCCCCAATACAGCGACGATTTTCGCATATTTGTAAGGCGGAACAACATCCTGAGTGAAGACTCATCAAAGTGAGATAACGAATTCAAGTAATTCCTAGTCATAATTCCTAAATCAAATTTACGACGCTAAATTTTTACACTGATGCATATTGAATCACAATACAGAAAGCCTTCGTAAGCGTATCTCACTATTGAGCAAATTTTTCGGTACGATTACGATCACATATCTTCTTTTTGAGCCCTGCTAGTTTACTAAAGCTAGCTGCTAAAGATCACTTACCAACTTACCCCACATAATGTCGATCCACTCTCGACACACATCCCGTCGCACTATGACACTATCGCGCAGCATCACGCTTCCACGGCCATTGTAGACTCTCCTTTAATTACTCTCCGGCGACATCGACTCTCATGGGCTTGCCCCCCCCCCACTAGTAACGCGTACATCCGGGCATCTCGATGTTAAACCGGAAGCCGACCAGCACGTGGCGTGCTGCGTCTCTTCTAATTAACGCAACAAAGAAAACTATTGCATCTCCGTATGTAATAGCAATTAATACAACGGACTCCATAGAAAGCCCAAACAGCAGAACATAAATTCTATTCTAATATTTTTTTACCACTAAAACATTTTGCTTTGTTCTGGATAATTACTTTGGCTAGAGTGATACATAAATGAAATGAAATATATTCGATTAAAACTACACTAATAGCCTTGTAGTGTTACACACTTCACATAATAAAACACAATTATTGAAAACATTGATATGGCCTAAGCAACGTCGGAAAAAAAGACACACACATATATAAATTAACACTAAAACACTAATGAGCAGTACATATACAGTGCCCTATAAATACACTTAAGTACAATCCATACAGTACTAATATTATGTAGAGAAATTTTATGTAAAGGTAAAAAGGTAAAGTACAACATTTATAGACGGCAAGTATCAACCAATAAAGGCTCTCAGATGCGGTTTACAATGAAATGTTATTGGCAGCTATTCAACGCATATAAAATACCTTCGATTCTCACCTATCACCCCGCCAAGGATAATATCGAGTATCTATCCGTTTTAAAAACGGGTTTACTTAAGCAATCGGGGATAAATGACTTGCTGAGGATCACCGCAGAAAAGTCGACTGGTTGGAAGTTTTGAACCCGCGACCTTTCGGTTACGAGTACGGTGTTCCTATCACTTGACCAACTTCTTCCCGTAATGTAAAACATTATATAATACACTAATAAAGTAGCAATTGACGAGATGCAGCCATGTTTCCCCTCTGTCGTTTCTCGCCTACCTTCTCTCTCATCCTCCCTCCTCTCAGTTAAAGGGTCGGTGTGGTGGACTCGTCATTGTCACGGTCTTAAAACTGATAGCGATTTAGGACAGAAGAAAGCCGCGTATCTGTCGCTTCTCAGACCTAAAATAATTGAATAGACATTTCCGGGTGTGCCAGTCATGAGGGAATGTCTAGTCTTTCGCACGAGACATCAAACTGAGATGCGACGAGGCGAGGTTTTAGTGCTACTGTATTAATGATAGTAAATGTCAGTCGCACTTAAACATCGATCGCCGCATTATGCACGCATGAACTTTACGATAAGCTTCTTCAATGTAGATTTTTCCCGATATTTCAAGCACAAAGATCTTCCTTACATTCCATAGTGAGACGCGCGGGCAAAAATATCTGGTATGTGCAGTTTCGATTTTACAACTTCCAACACACACGCGCACGGCCCGCGCACTTGCACTCGCACGCGTATATATACACACATAGGTTTAAGATATGCAACCTTTATTTTGTATTATACGCTGGTCCATGGCCTATTACGAGTAGCCGGTTTTTCGTGAAAGCTAACCGTTACTCACAACTATTAAGTACATGTATACCTCCTCCTGCAAGCAAATTAGGCGCAAGTGGAACTTCGTCCTATGGTGACCGTCATTTCATTACAGCGTTACGAGGAGCCACGACAGATTAGCTGCCGGAATTGCTGACGTTCATTACTCGAGCGTGGATGAGATTATCTCCGACACGACTGGCCATTACGGAATAGGGAGGCAGATGGGATTAGCCCGGGGACAAGTTTGCGCCAGTAAATGATTTACCCGAATATATTTATGCATAATAAGCCAGTGGCATCTCTCGCGAAATTTTCGCCCTTATTAAGAACAACATATTTGCGCCATATACGTGGAAGGATTCACGATGTATATATTTACTGTATTTACTTGAATTTGAATCCAAAGGTCCAATTCCCGCTCTAACCAGTATACTACCTGAGTCGCGTTTCTTGGTGAAAACGCCTTAAACCCCTGTGGCCACGGGGCTCTGGGTAGCACTAGCAGTGTGGTCACGCTGACGTTGCTGTGCTTCAGATGCTCTATGTATGGTCTTTAAGTTGTTTTCCCTCCCCGTTATGTCATTCCATTGTGAATAACCAGTAACTACCATAGACTTAGCGAGAGGGTGACATACGTATCCCGGTTGTAGATGTTCGGAACCGGCGGCAGGAATGGAAGAAGGTCGATTGTCTGCCCAGACTCCGTAGGTTTTTCATACTAGGTGTTGTTCCTCCACCCTTATAAGTGAAGCGAATGAAATTGTCGTGTTAACCATCTTAATAGCTAGCTCTGTATAGGGCGAAACGATTACCTTCGTAATCACAAGTAAACGGGTAATGCTTTTTGTGTGTTTTATTTATGGTACAAATCGATATATTTGACTTTCTGTGTTTCCTTATAATTTATGTAACATTTTGTCTGAGTTTAATCACCATTTAAAGTACGCCTATGTGTTCTAAGGAAGACAGGCTTATAATAATATTTAATTCATTTCAATTAGTAATCAGCCTATAAATACATACATACACAGTATATATAGTTTCTGTAGAACTACAAAGTGACGGAACGATGTACTTCCCGCGTGAGATTATTTTCGAGCTGATAACAGAAGTGCTGTAAATTCGATGTGTAATTTTTATGTTGTGAAGAATATTCATGTTTATCTATGTTTATCTCACTCACTCCTGTCTCACGTTTGTTTGTTTTACCGCGTATTTCATTCATAACTTTTTTCTGTCTAACACCAGATTTCCGCACTCTTAGCCCAACCTCGCTCTACCGCTTTTTGTAGCACACTCTAGCATCACCGAGCACCACCCGTATCTTCTCGCCCCCCCCCCCTTTAATTTTCCGCGTGTTTTCATTTGGTTTGCAACACTCTTCGCAAATTCACCAATAATTATTCTCAGATGTCCTCATCTACCTTTTGTATGTCACGTTGTCTTCTGTATTTCACCGACGGGTTGATAAATATAACGTTCCATCGATACCACCTCACCTCATTATATCTTGCAATAATATGTAAAAAATTCGATAAATGCTGTTATTTTGTCACGTTGGCATTTAAGTGAGTTCCTACTACACATCATCAAGAACTGTTAGTGTCATTATTTCTTACAACTGTACCATCAGGTTATTGACGTTTTTCTCCGAAGTAACCTACGCACACGGGGGTTTCTTGTCATTAATAACGGTAGCGAAGCCCCAAAACATAATTACTGAATATAGAACCATACGTCCGAGCTAGAGGCAATAGTAATATTCTCGCAAGAAAAAACGACGTCATCTGTAATATATTGTGACCACTAACGCATTTCACATTTCTGCTTCGCGTCTCAAATCGTGTTTATATTTCGTAGACGTACATATTTTTAGCGCTTCAGGTAGGTTCACTCCGGGGTAGGCTGAAAAGCACCAGGGCACCAAGAACGACCCAAGCAAGACAGATGAAACTTTTCATATCGCAAGACGAGTCAATTTGGTGACTAAATGCACAGTTGTTTCCAGTGTACTCACATTTATTACTTATCTGTGCAGGCTGACCTCATCTATATTGCTGCTTCATAGAAAAATGGACACAATTTGGCACCGTGGTGTTATCAAGTATCTGGCTCCGAGAGGCTTAGCTCCAGAAGATATCAATGTTGCCATGGTGGATACATTAGGGGGATAATGCCCCTGGGCTGCAACATCGTTAAACTAAGTGCGTAGAGCGTAAGCGGGAACGTGTCGAAAAATAACCAATTATCTCATTCTAAAAAGGCGTCATGGCCGCCCCATGATCTTTCACTCTACTCTTGTAGTATTTGTCTGTCCTGTCATTTCAAAAGCTCGTTAGCTACGATTCCGATTATCACTATATGGAAAATTAACCATTATATATAGGCAAGTTTTGCTCACGTAACGCCGCGTCTTATGACTGCAATAATCTTACTGAACAACGCATCAGACGTGATTAGTAATACTACAAAAGACAAAGGTTGCGACGAAACCGCGAGGTTGTGTATCATAACATGAACTCCTAGGAAGATTTTTCTTTTCGCGCATATGCCCCGCATGTGTGTACATTTGTTGCCAGTTCTATAAATACAGGTAAAAATGTGCAGCCGATACTCCGATCGACGGAGGGAGGAGTAGCAGGTATAGCTATAAAAAGTCTCACGTTAATTCTTTTGTGTTGCATCCTTGATGCCAGATATAAGAAATTTATAGCGAGAAGTTAGGACAAAATCGTTTCTTTGGTTGAAGCAGTAAAACAAAATAATCAGGGCGATCACACAATGTTGATTCTACATCGTAATTTATGGCGCCGACAAACGACCAAATTCAATCATCTACAATCTTATCTATTATTGGCTTCCACTTCTAACGTATAAAACACATTCGAGATCCGCATTCGTCAATAGCAATGGGAGCAATAAATCACCCTGATTGACACCGTTTCCGTTCTCTGAATTTACTTATCAGCCCATCTGTTTTGAATACAACGATAAACCTTCCGTAGTAATTCTTGTTACATATTTCAAACGTTTTTGTGTTATTTAATTTCCGACTAATATCAGAATTGATTGCCAATATATGGCACCATTTTAACGATAGCAAGAGAGTTGAATACGGTAAACTAAGAAAAATACAATTTCGCATCATTAAGAACTATCGGTCGTGTCGTTTTAAACCGATTTGAGCAACGATTTAGATACTAGGACAGTTGGGCGACTCGCGTGATAGAACAATCGAGAGATCACATAATTTCAAAATGCTCTATGGCTATGGCGACACGTTTGTCAATTTGGATTGCAAGATTTTATAATCCTACCGACTATAGCGATGCCTTTATCGAGTGCTGTCACAGAATATCGTAATTTTCTTACGTATGTACACATGTAGGTATGTATGTACATACGCACATATGTACATTTGTATGCATGTACGTACGTACATTCGTACGTATGTAGTTGTAGGCGAATTACAATGGCAGTCGTCGTCTTGGCGATTCTTGGCCCTTCCTTAAGCTAGCTTACAAATATGGTAAACAACAAGTTGTCTTTTTCTGTGCAGTTCTCTCCCTACAGGCTGAATAGCCTCAATTATTTGCGGTGCTGAAAAACACCAACTGTCAAAACCCACCGAGACTGGGCAAACATTTGACCTTTTTCATTCAACTCCACTGGTTCAAAACATCTAAAGACGGGCTACTCATGTGGCACACTTTACTAACTCTATTATATTTAATCCTTATTTACAATGGGACATGAGATAGCTAAGGGGGTGGGAAGCGATATAGGTAGAGCATCTGAATCACGGCCACGTGAGAGGGAAATGCCCTAAACTGGACCGCGTTGCAAGGTTTAAGGCGAAAAACAGCACTCATGTAGTATACTGATTAGAGTAGGACTTATTATTATAACCTTCGTAATATTAACAATTGTCATAATAGTCGACTATGGCGACGCTATGTCGAGTATTATCGCAGACTTTCAAGATGGTGAACGACCACACAGATACGTTTGTCGAGTCTATGATTTCGCAAAAGGAAACGTTAACAACGACCCCTTAACCGAGTGCTATCATGTCATATCGAGATGGTGAACGGCCATAGCGACCCGTTTGTCTAGTACGAATACCTTAGGCTTATTGTGGTAAAGACTTGACGCCAGTTGTTCCTGCTAGTATTGTATGTTTTCTATGCTATGTTAATTTTTAATGTGTATTCTTCATTGATGTAAAGTGTGTTAGACAGCGTTGCTAATAGTGCACTTTAAATCAAATGTATTTAATTTCATTTCATTTCAGAGGCGGCCTCTTCAGCTTTATGAGACAAATCGTGTGTGGACTCATCATAATTTGAGTCGCTCTACGCAAACCTCGTCACATGTCGACGCGAAAGTGACTTTATCAAACGGCTAGAAGACAGACATACTACCCACTAATGACGCCGCGCAGTTTAGCGTAGGCCAGTCTTCATCTTTATAACGAATGCTGTCAATAACGCATCAATCTCTTAATGTATCGACCGGGTTATAAACCTACAAAGGGCTATTGGGACAACATGTCGGAACAATCGTGAATACCCGCCTCGCCATCTCCAGTATTTATAGATCGCCGACACTAGAGCGTACCAATGGCAAACGCCGAGTTGCTTCATTCAAATGTTTGCCAACTGTTACCACCGGCAATACGGTAAACTCGGAGATAATAGTGTTTGTGGAAGATGCTCCGATAGTGTACGTGTTTTTGATCTAATATCGCTACAATGTATCAGCATGTCTTATAACAATACGAGATAGCCGATCGCGTAAATAAAATATTGTTTCACGATATGCGATAGCGTAATTCAGTACTCAACACTTATAGGTGATCGCTAAGATAAAATTTTGCCTAATTTTTCACGCCGTTAGTTACAACCGTCTTTAATATTACACTTCTTAATCTTTTAATTTAATCGCCCGTGACAACTACTTTGGTAAACAGCGACAAAAAGACTACTTTGGAATCGCGCTGTGTTCGCAACATAACTCGTTGAGCATCGAGATGCGCGGAATCAGGGTGACGTTTCTATACGCCCTCCTCCAATGTGAGTACCCATATACTGTACGACGACATACACATCGCACGAGCAGTGTTAAAATTTCGTTGATATCGTCTGTCTTCATATTAAAATGGGGTTGATTTTTGTAAAACGTGACAATGCGTGGAATGATAGGTGAGGTGGTTAGTCATAACATTCCATTCCACTTGTCACTTATTGGTGTGGTTGACTTGGTCAACGAGGCGTTGTGACTCAATGAGCGAATGGCGGGTACTGGAAGGTAAATAAGTCCAGGTAGCTGGTTGGCGAAGAAAAATATAGAAACCACCTCTGCATAAACGTTACCCAGTTCAGTATGAAAGGTCAAGAAGAAACAGAGGGAGTAGCGGGATCGTAGTGGAGAAAAGACGAACGTGTTGGTAGAACGCAGAGGGTTTATGTATTTATGTAATCAAAGGCTGATCACCGAGGTAATCGTTGTCTATGCCATTCTAGGCTCTTTACAAAGCGAACCTAAAATTGATTAGCGTCATTAATTGTGCTGCTGAAAAAAACTCAGTGTTAAAAACCCACTGAGTATGGGCCGACCTTTTTCATCCATGCCACTGATTTCAAACATCTACAGACGGGCCACATATGTCGCACACTCCGCCAAGCCTATGAGAGTTCATGGTTATTTATAACGAAATTACGAGATTACGGGGAGGTAAGCGACATAGAGACGTAATTATAGAGCATCTGAAACACAGCTACGTCTGACGGAAAGAACCATAACAGTGCCACACTGCTAGGGGTTGCTAGACCCACATGGCATGAAGGTTTAAGGCGTTTTCTGCCTTAAAATGACACAGGTGGTATGCTGGTTAGAGCGGGAATTGAACCCGGGACCCTGCATTCAAATGCTTCACCCACTATCTTATCTGCTCCACAAAGTGTCTATAGGGACAGGGAGAAAGAGAGAAGAAAGTACAGTAGAAGGAGTAGAGAAGATTAAATACAAGGTATACAAGGTGAATGTATCAGTTAGAATATCTTCCAAGCTTAGCGATCATTGTAAATTTTAATTCAAATTACCTTTGGTAATATTTCAAATTGTTTAACATCATAGCACTTGGTAGTGAAACTCGTGTTTATCCGTATCCCGTTCGTCAAAAGTGGGACACATATTGATTATTGTAATTTGGGATAGACCTAGTGTGAGTGTTGTTGACCATGGACTCATTACGGTTTATATGCTTTAGATTAGAAAATGTTCACTTTACGGATCTTTTTTATAACTGCATAATTTGATTGCCATTCGTTCCGGTGATGTTAATATTGGCATACAAGACAAGCGCATTCGACAATCATTCTATTTATTATCAGACTTAAGCGTATTATATAACAGCGTAATGCGGGTATTCTGTATCGTTTTGCGAATGCAAAATGATGTTATCAAGGAGATTAGTTCCCATTACTATATTAGATAATGATTATTTCGATCGAAGGCTATAATTGGTATTGTTAGGGTAATATGCGTTCGTGGATAAGCAATACGAAAATCTTGCGCTCAGTGAAGGGAAGAGGGAGCACTTCATTTGATTAGATGAAAATAGAACGATATCTCACGGCTAATGGTATTCTCTGATAATTAGGGGCCAACTCGGAACGAGCGCCGGGAGAGGGCACGGTGCAAGATAAAAATAACACGTTGCATGCTCGAAGACGGCGGGCAAATAGTGCGGGATTTTTGTAATCGTGGAAAGTGACGAGGGTTTGCAATTTGCTGAAGAACATCTAGCAGCGAATATATGGCAGAAAATGGTTGGATTTCCAGTGTATCGTGTAAACCACCTGTGGCATTTTCCTTGCCTCAAACCCCGTCTGTTTATAGGGGTCTGGGTGAAGCGTGATTTAGTTATGTAAGGGTTGTCTGACGTTGCTGTGCTATGCATGATTTCTGGATAGTTTTTACGGTGCTTTCTTACCTTCTATCTCGCCATCTTATTGTAAATACTCATCACTAAGCGTCGATTTAGCGACGTGTGCGACATATGACGATTATGTGCCGGTATTTGGAACCAATAGCGTCAATGGACGAAGATCACGTCTTTACCAAGAAAAACTGTTCTTCATCACGGTATTTTCCCAACACGAATAAAAGGGCAAATATATTTGCGTTAACCGCAGCATATTTAGGCTAGCTTTGTGGCGAGCTAACAACAATGGTTTACATGATAGATTAATCTCGGCATAACTTACTCTTTATGCATAGTACAAACGTTAACAGAGTATCTTTCCATAGAAAAAGCATGAATCACTTTCTACGCCTTGTCTTAGGAGTACTACATCGGATTTGAATGATATAACTCAATTACACACTTTTCCGCGTATCCTGACAAATGCGAATGATCGCATCAAAACTGAAATTTTATTCAAATATTTTATCCACTTTAATATAACTCGATACAGTAGATAAGTCGATATCGAGTTATTAGTGTAAACATGTGCATTTTCTGATGTCCAGGATGAAAAGATGTGTAATACGGTAGGGGGGGGGGGCTGCTACATAGATTGAAAGAGTACCGTTTGTACATATATGTTGATATCATACAGCTGTAGGAATTTAATTAGGCCTCACCATACAGGCATACACACACACACACTCACACACATACACACACGCCTAGAACTTCGTTCATGACAATGGAGCGTAGTATGCAAACAGGCTCGTTGTAATTGCATTAATATAGATGTCACCTGTCAGTATGTAAGTACGGCGAATCGATATTAAGCGACGACCATAATATTATCGTCATTAAACGCCGCTTGCATCCGCCTAGTATCAATGACGACTCTACAATTATTGGGGCCCCGCGTGGTATCTGGTTTATGTCGTTAGGTCGAGTAATCAGATGGGCGATTTCTGAACGTAGTGTGCCGTAGTCTGGCTTCATTAAACGAATTCGAATTTAAGAATATCAGGATCCCATTTACAAACGTGTATATTGTTCGATTCCAGTGCCGCTGTAGTTTCCTTTCTATCGTTCTTTCTGCTTTTACATTGGCCGAGTCTTCACACACACGCACACACACATACGC
>WURV02217073.1:0-10663 GCA_011762755.2 Epimenia babai
GGCGACGTCCGCGCACCGTACCTCCACGGTACCCCCTTTGAAACCCAGTTCGTACATGCCAGCCCTTGGCATAACATATGCCGACGGTGGCGCGCATGGGGCTCAGAATCGGGCGCCGCAAAAGGGGCCATCGCCGCGCTCGTTGAGGGGGGGCATCCTCAGCGCCGGAGAAAAAAAGGCGATCGAGGCCATACCCAAGAGCCGCGCCCGATGCCGCACCAAGGCTGTTGGCGGCCATGTCCTTCCAGGAGGCATCCCCTGCGCCCGTAGCATCCCAAACTTCTTTGGCGCCGCCCACACCAAGGGCCAGCCCAAAGGCCCCAAGCCCCCGCTGCCAGCGGCGAGGGGTTAGCAAGCTCAGCAGGCCATAACTCATCAGCGCAATGCCGAAAGAAGCCCCCACATGCAGGGCCTTATCTCGTCCAAACCAGGGGTCGTCATCGGCAGCCTTGGCCCCAGTGGGGCAAAGCAGCAGCGCCGCCCCCACGCACAATGCTAGCCAGCGGCGGCAAGGGCGAAGCTTCCCCCCGCTGCTGACGCGTGGGCCCTTAGCCATCGCCCCGTTCGAAATAAACCCAGCGCCCGCCAATGCGGCGCTCGTGGGGCAAGTAGCGGGCTTTGTAGGCCATGGCCGGGCAATCAGCGATGTAGTAACCCAAGTAGAGATAGGGCAGCCCCCAGCGTTTGCACAATTCCCACTGCCACATAATGGAAAAAACGCCGATGCTATCTTTGGAATAATCCGGGTCGTAATAGGTATAAACGGCCGAAAGGCTATCTGCCGCCCGGTCAACCAAACCAACGCCCACAAGCTTGTCTTCAATCCGGTAGCGTAGCTCAAAGCTATCCACACATGTCTGACCCAGGAACATGCGATAACGGGCTTCATCCATGAGCCGCTCGGAGCGCGCGAGTCCTCGCCCGTGCTCGTGCAAGTTAAAGAGCCGCACCCGCTCGGGGCATACCATTACAGGACCGATTTCCACCGAAATACGCTTCTGCCCCTTGCGATAGGCCCGGCGTTGGCTGCGAGATGGCTCGAACTCCAAAACCCGCAGGCGGATGGCCTCGCAGGCCTGGCATTCAGGACAGCGGTTGCCATAAAGAAACTTGCCGAACCGGCGGTCCCCTTCCCTCAAGCGCTTTGAAAACTCCACCGGCCGAAGGGGCCTGAGGGGCATGCGCAGCGGTTTGCGTGCGACCCGACCCGGCAGGTAGGCGCAATCCTCCGGTTCGTCGTACACCACCACTTCAAGGGGTACCTTAGGCGCCACCATTTTGGCCCCTCAGCCCGCGCTCGTCACTGCCCAACACCCAACGTCGTTCGGCCTCAGGGCTCGGTCTTTTGGCCGTAGGTAACGACCAACTCGTTCGCTCGGTCTTCATCAATGCCCAGCCCTTCCCCCAAAAGCTGAAGGATTTCTTCCTCTTCGGGCACGATCTCATTGTCTGCCGCGGCTACCGCTGCCGCCAGCACAAAGGTAACTTCCGCCTTGGTTTCGTCGTGGTTGAGGTGCTCAAGGACGTGGGCCAAACGGGCCTCCCGGCCGTGTTCCACCAACGCCTTGGCGGCGGAATCGAGCATGGATTCCATATGCCGGGTGCGCACCCGGCCGCCGGAGATAACCCGCAATGCGCCGAGCAAGACTTCCCGCTCCACATTGCGAACCTTAAGGTCTGCCACCATGACCAAGTACATGGCCTCGCAAATGGCACCGAACTCCTCCGCCACATACATGGCTTCCGCAAGGGCCTGATTGCCATGACCGAGGGGCAACGCGACCGAAGGCCGAGACCCCCGATCCCGCAAATTCTCCCTCAGCCGTTCGAGATGGGCTTGGGTAAGCTTGATCACTGCAACGAGGCTAGCGCGGAAGCTGGCGCAGGAAAAGATCTCTGTGCGCCCAACCCTTCAGCAGGCGGGCGAGCGGCCTAGTCTTTGCCCCACGCAGAACGGCTGCGATAGGTGGCCAAGGCTTCCCGAATGCTGCCGAGGGCCTGCTCCGTGTCGTAGACCTCTCCCTCCACTTCGCTGAACTTTTCCTCGAGGATCTTGTAATCCTGGAAGAAGCGCTGCAGCTCCTTGCCCACATGGGGAGGAAGCTCAGTGGCGTTGCGGTAGTGGTTGTAGGAAGGGTCATCCACCGCCACCGCGATAATCTTGTCGTCCACCCCTTTATCATCCCGCATGCGAAAGCCGCCAATGGCCCGCGCTCGCACAATCGTCAGGGGCTGCACCGGCTCACTCATCAAAACCAAGACGTCCAAAGGGTCGTCGTCACCGGCGTGAGTCTGGGGAATGAAACCGTAGTTGGCGGGATAGTGCACCGACGAATAGAGCACGCGGTCCAGCATCAGCATCCCCGTGCGCTTGTCGATCTCGTACTTGAGCTTCGACCCCTTGGCGATCTCAATGACCACCGGGAAGTACTCGTCGATATTGGAAGGCACAAGGATGTCATGAACGGGATGCATCGCCCGCTTATAGCAGCCCTTCGGCGAAATGACTCCCCAAAGCGCCTTGGGAGCGGGCCCTCATGCAGGGGCCCCGCTGGCGCCCCCCACGCTCACTGGGTGTGGCGCAAGCTGGCAGAGCTACGCGGCGGTCTCCTCGCCGGAGCTAAGCTCCCCGGCGCTCGCTGTCCTAGCTTCGAACTGCTTGCCGGCGTATTGGATGAGCCAAAGCCACACCACGCCCAAGCCCAAGCTAAGCAGCGATAGCCAACGTACACTGGAGAAACTGGCGAAATAGGTGGTGATTGCAAGGCTGATGACCACCGCAATCACCTTGGCAAAGCGTTGCACGAACATATCGATAAACGCCTTGGCCTTGTATTTTTCGTCGGCAGTGGTGGGCACGTAGAGGGTTTCCCGGGCGGATTGGTTGATTGAATAGCTAAACGCATTGTCGGCGCTATTTAGAAGCGATCCGGCCCACATCACCGGCATCACCAAGAACCCAGAGGAAAAGAGCAAAACCGAAACAGGCAAAAAGAAGAGCGCTATCCGCACACCAAAGCGCCGCATCACGTAGCTTGTGAGAAAGAGCTGTACGCAAAAGGAGCTTACGTTGGTAATCAGGTACTGGGTTGCCTGCTGGGTGCGGTACGCCTGCTTGTCGGGAAAGTAGTGTTCAAGGGTGGCGGTAAACTGGAAATCAAGCACGGTGGAGATGATTTCGTAGATGGCAATCATGCCCACAATGGCCAACAAGTAGCGGGAGGCCACCACCAGCTTGGCACCTTCAAACGCCGGGTTTGATTCAGAGCCTTTCTCCTGCTCGCTACTGTCCTGCTCTTCGGGGCCGTCGTCGGCCTCCACCGCCAAATTGCGTGCTGCCACGGTGGCCAAGCCCATGATGAGCAACGCGATCAAGCCGCAAATACCCATCCAGCCCTGCTCCGGCACGGCGTTAATCCATACGCGCACGAACATGCTGCCGAACACGCCGCCCAAAACGCCACCCACGCCAATCAAGCCGTAAATGCGCTTTGCGGTGTCGGCCGTGACGCTGTCGCTGAGAAAGCTGAAAAAGGTGGCCACCATCAAGGAACTATAGAGGTCGCCGAAGAGGTAAAAGCTCCACACCACCGGGGGGCTGGGCGAGCCAAGTACCAAGGCGTAGAGCCCAAAGCTGACGAGGAAAAACCCCGAAAAAATATAGGTGAGCTGCTCTCTGCGAAAGCGCCGAACCAGCCACGAAAACACCACCACCGCGGCGAAGGCCACGACCATATTTAGGACTTTGGCCAAAAGCTCCGCTTGGGAAGCGCGCAGCATATGCCCCGCAAGGGAAAAGCCTTGCCGGTAAAAACCAATAAAGAGGCTTTTTTTGATGGGCTTGAGGATCCAAAAGGTGGTGATCACCAAAAAGAAGTAGCCAAACATGCTGCCCACAAGGGGCAATTCGCGGCGGCGTACGCCGAATAGAGATGGTTCGGAGGAAGCCATGGCCTCAGCAGGTGCGAAGGAGGAAAAATCTGCGAAGCGGCCTCAAAGCATACCAATCGCCCGGGGCCAAGGCCCGCCGTGAGGAGTGGGGGCCAAAAGCCAGGATAATTTTCAGCCGCCGCAGCGTCGAGCTGCATTTTTGCAGCTGCGGCTTCACGCCGCCGGGCCGAACTGTTCACGTGGCGCGGCAGAATTAATCGATGGGCCTTTCCCGTGGTCTGATCCATGATGGGGCCGACGTGTGGAAACTGCCTGGTAAAGCGCGGGCCTTGCGCTCGCTTATGGTTACGTCTTGCTTGGGGATTTCGGCCTTCGCAAGTGGGGAGGCTTCGGCTGCCACCCCCAAGGCCACAGATGGTGGCGCGGGTGCCAAGGCCGCGGCGGGCAAGAAGGCTCCCAAAGCGAAGGCGGAAAGGGTGCCGGATGGGCCCCTACCTACCCCCTCACCCAAACGAACGCTGCCCACCTACCGAGGCCGCGAAGGGGAGCCGGAGTCAAACTCTGCCCTGCTTTGGGTGCCCCGCATTGCACTGTCGCCCCTTTACCTAGTGAGCGAATATTTGATTCGCCAACCGATGGGTTGGCTTGTAACCTCGGCGGAAAAGAAAAAGTGGCCCGAAGCCGTCGCGAGCTTCTTCACCTTTGGGCCCGACCAGAAATCGGGCTTTGTGCCCACCTTCCACCTGGACTTCGGCTTTCGGCCCAGCGTGGGCCTCTTTCTCTTTTTTGATGACGCCTTTGCAGACGGCAACGACTTGCGTTTTCACGGCGCCACCTGGGGCAAAGACTGGATCAGCCTCACAGCCGCGGATCGCATTAACCTCAATTCAAAAAAGACCCGGGTCGTTACCACCCGCGCCTTTTACGAAAAGCGCAAGGACTGGCTCTTTTACGGCATTGGGCCCCGCAGCCCCGACCGTTTGGAAAGCCGCTTCTTCCAGCGGGAATGGAAGTTCAACTGGTCCTACGAGCATAACTTCGGAAAAAAGAGTAATTTCCGCACCTTCGCCGGCGTGCACCTGGTGGACTACGACCCCAACCGGGGCTGTTGTAGCGACCCCACGGTGGCCCAGCGGGCGGCAAATGGGGATTTCGCAGTGCCGGAGGCCATCGACACGGGTTTTGGCGGCCCCTACTATCGAGTAGAGCTGGAGCTGGATTCCCGCACCCCCACGCCGGCAAACCAAACCGGCGTGCGGGCGGAGTTCTATGGTGAACACGGGAGCGACTTCCGCGCCTCTGGCGGCCGCTCGTGGGCACGCTTTGGTTCGACCCTGGGCGGCTTTTACGATATCGCAGGCATTCACCGCACCTTGAGCTTGGATGTAAACACCCAGTTCGCCCAGAAACTTAGTGGCAATGGGGATATTCCGTTTACGGAAAATGTACGCTTGGGCGGGGACGGGCCCATGGAGGGTTACCGGCTAGGGCGGCTGAACGATAGGAGCTCCGCGGTGGCGACGGTTCGCTATAGCTGGCCTATCTGGGTAGCCCTCGACGGTACGGCATTCGTCTCTACCGGCAACGTATTTGGAAAATATCTGGAAGAGTTTGATACCAACCTCTTGCGCCTTTCCACGGGCATGGGCTTCAAGACCGTGCGCTCGAGCGACCATTACTTTCAGTTCCTCGTGGCGGTGGGCACCGAAACCATCGAGGACGGCATGGAGGTGTCCAGCGTGCGTATTCTCTTCGGTGGCGCCCGGGGCTTTTAGCCCTCTCTACCGCCTCTCTTAGCGCGCGACCCACACTGGCCGCGCCCATCCACCACCGCTCCTCGAGCTGCCGTTGACGCCGTCAATGGCTGGGGCGCCCTTTCGGTAGACGGGCCCCAGCAGAGGAAGTTCCGCCACCTTGCCCACGGGTGACAGCGCCCCGCCGGTGCGCTAGGGGGAGGCATGCTTTTCCCCTTTCCGCAGCCTCTCGTTCCGGGCCGACTCATCAAGCGCTACAAGCGTTTCTTGGCAGATATTGAGCTTGCCGATGGCCAAGTGGTTACTGCCCATTGCGCCAACTCTGGCCGCATGACCGCATGTTTGAAAGAGGGCGCCCCCGTGGTGCTGACGGACCACGGCGAAGGCGGAAAGCGCAAGCTGCGCTATACCTGGCAGGCCATCGAGATGGACGAAAGCTGGGTGGGCACCAATACCCATAACCCCAATAAGGTGGCCAAGCTGGCGGTGGAGCGCGGGCTAATTGACGAGCTAAAGGGCTATGCCAACCTGCGAACCGAAGTCCGCTATGGCGCCGAGGGTAAAAGCCGGATTGACCTCTTGCTGGAGGAGCACCCAAAGCTCCCCAGGGCGTATGTGGAGGTAAAGAGCGTCACGCTAAAGGAAGGCGAGTTTGGCCGCTTTCCCGACGCCCCTTCCACCCGGGGCCAAAAGCACCTGCGGGAGCTGACGGCGGTGTGTGAGCAGGGGGAGCGGGGTGTGCTGCTTTTTTTGGTGGGTCGCAGCGACGTGCAAACCATCACCCCCGCCGACGGGCTTGACCCCGCCTATGGCAAGCTCCTGCGGGAGGGGCTGGGCAAGGGCTTGGAAGTGCTCGCGTACGGTTGTGAGGTTTGCCCCGAGGGCATCAGCATGGGGGGACGGCTGCCCTTTTCCGCCGACTAACCCGGGCTCCAGATCCGGCCGTGTGCTGTGGACCCACGAACTGGTTGGCCATAGCCGCCGCAGCCTTCAGGGGCCCCCAAAGGGGTGACCTTCGGGCAATGCCTCCGCCCGCGCGAAGAGGGATTGCAAGGTCTCTTGCCAGCGGTCCCGCACCGGGCCCTCGGCGGGGGCTAGGATAAGCAAATCCATGGCAGCTTGGCGCCGGGCGCGCTTGATCATGATTTCCGCATGGGCCAGCAAAGCGGCCATCTGGATCTCGTTTTCCGGATAGTCGCCATGGAGCGCCGATAGCTCCTGGGAAGCCCGGGACAAGTTGCCCTGTTTTTCCAAGTGGCGGGCAAGCCGCACCCGCGCGGTACCCTTGACTTCCTCATCCCGTCCGAGGCGCCGGGCTTCATCGTAAAGCTCCCGGGCCACCGTATCCCTGCCATCCGCCAGATTTATTCGAATAAGGTCGCCATACGCTTGGGTCTCAAGGGTGGTGTTTCCCAACTGCTTGGCGGCGGCCATCAGCTCAAGGTGCCCGTCGGGGTTGTCGGGGTTGCGGCCCACGAACTCCCCCAAAATCTGCAGCGCCTGCTGGGAGTTGCCAAGTTCCAGTTGCTTGGCGGCCATGGTTAGCTCCCGGGGCTGAGCGCTTTCCTCACTGGTTTCCAACTTCTCTGTAAAGCGCTCCTCGAAGCCCGTGCGCTTGACCGCCAACGCCACCACTGCGCCGAAGGCAAAACCGCCCACGTGGGCCCAGTGGGCCACCATATCCCGGCCGCCGAATGCCAAGCCAGCGAGCACCTCCACCGCCGCCCACAAAGGCAGCATGACGTAAGCAGGGGCCTCGAAGGGGATGACCCGAAAGAACACGATCATCACCATGCGGATTTTGGCTTTGCCATGGGTGAGCATAAAGGCGCCCATGCAGCCAGCCACCGCCCCTGAGGCGCCAACCATAGGGATTTCGCTGCCCCAAGTAAAGAGCGTATGGGTAATGGCGGCCACGATCCCCGCCGCGGCGTAGAAGCCCCCGAAGACCGGCCTGCTCCAGCGGTCCTCCAAGTTGCAGGCGCAGAGCCAAAGGAACCACATATTCGACAGGAAGTGGATAATGCCGCCGTGCATAAACATATGGGCAACGAGGCCCACAAGTGAGAACTTGGCGGGAATGAAGCCAAAGCGGCGGGAGGGCAGCTGATTGACCGTATCCTCCATGGCCTTGATCAGCTTGTCGAGCTCTTGCTGCTCCTCCTGCACCACGTTCGGGTCCCGTGGCTTACGGGTGCGGAAGGTTCTGCGGCCGATGGAGGTGGGAACCGGCGCCGTGACCCGGTTGGCCCGCGCGGCCATTTTCAACTTGGCCGGAGCGTCCAAGTAAGGGTGGTCACTCAAGTAGCTGACGGCCGCAGTACGGCGTCCTACGAACTCCCGCTCCACCCCTGAGCGGCTCTGCTCCGTGAATACCAATACCAGGAGATTGATAACAATGATGACAATCGTCACCACTGGCCAGCGACGGATCACCCCTTCATTGTGGCTCACGGGAAGAATCATGGCGTGAGCATACCAGCGAAGCGCGCCGCCCGAGGAGAATCCCGCTAAGGGGAGCGTTTGCGCTTGGAGCCTCCACGGCCGCCAGCGCCGATTCAGTCACCAAAGTAGCTGGCGCTAAAAACCGCCCACGGAGGGAGGGAACTCAGGCCTCGAGCTGGCCGTCGGCGGTGGCGAGGGCCCCATAAAGCTCCGGCCGCCTATCCCGGAAAAAGCCCCAAGCTGCGCGGTTTTTCTCCAAGGCCTGGCGGTCAAAGGTGTGCACGATAAACCCCGTTTCGTCCCGGCCAAGCTCCGCCACTTTATCCCCCCGAGGGTCTGCGATAAACGAGCTGCCGTAAAAGCTCTGGCCCTGCTCCTCCCCAATACGGTTGGCCGCCACGACCACTGTGGCGTTGCTCACAGCGTGGCCGAGCATGGCCCGCTGCCACGGGTCTTTGGTGTCTTGCTCCGGGTCCGCCGGCTCCGAACCGATGGCGGTGGGATAGAGCAAAAACTCAGCCCCTTGCAAGGTCATGGCCCGGGCAGCCTCGGGGAACCATTGATCCCAGCAAATGCCCACGCCAAGGGCCCCAAAGGGCGTTTCCCATACTTGAAAGCCCGTATCCCCAGGCCGGAAGTAGTACTTCTCCTGATAGCCAGGACCGTCGGGGATATGGCTTTTGCGATAGATGCCGCTTACCTCACCACCCGGCAACACCAAGGCGACGCTATTATAATAAGCTTGGCCGCACTTTTCGAAAAAGGAGACGGGCACGGCTACGTCGAATTCGGCGCAAAACTTCTGAAACGCCGTCACCGCGGGGCTTTGGTCCAGCTCCGTGGCCCATTCAAAGGCCGCCTCCGACTGCTCTTTGCAAAAATACGGGCCTTCGAAAAGCTCTGGTGGAAGCACCACATCGGCGCCAGCAGCTACCGCTTGGCGCGCAAGCTCCAGCACTTGTTCGATATTTTCTTCCCCATGGTTGGGCAAGGGGCATTGCAGCGCGGCGAGGGTGGTATGCTGAATCACTTGGGGCTCCGGGGGCTGGGCTGATGCTGGGAGATGCAAGGAAAGGCGCCGCCGCCTTCGAGCAGGTCTCGGGCGCCTATGGCGATAACGGTTCGCTGAGGGAAGATAGCCTGCAGGGCGGCTTGTGCGATTTCGTCGCTTGGCAAACCAAAACTGGGCATAACCACGAGCTTGTTGGCAATCAGAAAGTTCACATAACTCGCCGGCAGCAGCTCCCCCGCGCTGGAAAGCACCCCCCTAGGCGCAGGTAGGCACGTAACCTCAAGGGAAGTGTCTTGAAACCGCGACTGACGCAAGCGGGCTTCGATAGCCGCCAAAGCAGCGTAGTTGCAATCCTGCCGCTGGGTTTGCATGCATACCGCATGAGCTTTTCCCACGAAGCGCGCGACGTTGTCCACGTGACCATCGGTGTGGTCATTTTGCAACCCCTTGCCGAGCCACACCACCGATTGGGCGCCCAGGTCCCGCAAGAGCCGTTCCTCTACATCTTCACGGGTCAAGCCGGGGTTGCGGTTTTCGTTTAGCAAGCACTCTTCGGTGGTAAGCAACCAGCCCGCGCCGTTGCTATCCACCGAGCCGCCCTCCAGCACCCAATCGGAAATGGGCGCACAGGTTGAGGTGCGCTGGCCAATCTTCTCCGCCAGCCCTTGGTCATCTTCGAAAAGGTACTTCTTTCCCCATCCGTTGAAGCCAAAAGGCTGAGCAATCACGTCTCCGTCGGCGCTGTGAACGAAGATTGGGCCCGTATCCCGCAGCCAGATGTCCCCGTAGGGCAGTTCAAGCAGTTGCACGCCGCCGCTTGGCAAGATCTCCTGGGCGCGGGCTTTTGCCTGCCCATCCTTCACTAGCACCCGGGCCTGCTCGCCAGCCTCCGACAGCGCTGAAACGAGCTGTGCAAACGCCGACTGAGCCGGGGCGAGATGCTCTTCCCACAGCTCCTCATGGGATGGGAATGCCAGCCAAACGCACCCTTGGGGGTGCCATTCGGCGGGCTGAAGTTGGGCGGTTCGGGAGGTCATGGGCGGCGGCTTTGTAGCGCAAACGGGGCACGATGCCATCGTCAAGGGCGCCGGTTTGGTGTAAGCTCCGCGCACACTACCCGGTTAGCTCGCCCATGGAACGACTCGACACGCCCGAATCCACCCGCCACCGCCCTTCAACGCTGGGCTGCTTGCTCCCGACGCTAGCGATCGCCCTTGCCAGTGTAGCCACCGGCTGTCGCTCCCACCCAAGCGTACCCGAAAATCCAAGCAAGGTAGAAATTGAGCGGGTGGCGCCCGATGGCAAAACCACCCCCGAGCCAGCTGGCAAAGACGCCCAGAAAGTGACCGCTTGTTTGAAAACATCCACCAAGGTGGGCTTGGACCAGGTCGCCAAACAAGTGCTCGACGAGGGCAAGTATCGTATTCGGGTTTCCGATGGGGCAGTGCCCAGCAACACGAAGAACTACGAGCTAATCAATACTCAGAATATCACTGACGACGCTGGCAACTACTACGAAAACCACTGCCTCTACGACATAATCCAAAAGGCGCGCTAGGTT
>WURV02217084.1:0-10662 GCA_011762755.2 Epimenia babai
CTGTGGAAAGATCTATGTAATGATCTGTGGAAAGATCTATGTAATGATCTGTGGAAAGATCTATGTAATGATCTGTGGAAAGATCTATGTAATGATCTGTGGAAAGATCTATGTAATGATCTGTGTAAAGATCTATGTAATGATCTGTGGAAAGATCTATGTAATGATCTGTGTAAAGATCTATGTAATGATCTGTGTAAAGATCTATGTAATGATCTGTGTAAAGATCTGTGTAATGATCTGTGTAATGATCTGTGTAAAGATCTGTGTAAAGATCTGTGTAAAGAGCTAATATAAAGAGCCAATAATGTCCTCGATGCAGCAATCCAAGCCTACATATATAATACTCATTCACAATTTCTAATTAGTTTGCAATGTCAGACAACGTATTAATCTGTTTTAAATTGTTAAATAGTGAATGTATTTCCTATAGCCCTTGCCAATTCCTGCCAGTATTTCTGTATTTTGGTTGAAATGATTAGGATTCCATAAATCCAATATTTACCACCGTTACTATGGATCGTAATCGGATATTTAGAGCTATAACCTACAGGGTATAATCCATTGATGCGTTTAAACTACTACATACACTAAATAGATAGGGTCACTTTTCTCACTAAAAATATACAGGTATTCAAAAAGTTTTGATTAGTATGGAAATACAAAAAATAACGTCATAAACTGGATACGTTGTAACATAACATTAGAAAATAGCACCTGTTCATCGTTAAAACTTAAATTATTGTACTGTTACCTTCAATCTCAAACAGGGTTGAGAGTAATTCACATATGATAATTTGGGTATTAGTATAGAAGCGTGTTTCGACCCGCAGCGTGGTGTATCAAATACACCGAATACACCGCTAGCAGACGACGCGAGATCAGGGCCTCGCGGTGTAAGGTAAAGTCGGGTGGGGGGATAGAGGAGATGGGCCCGTCACAGCGGAGGCTAGTGGTACAGCCCGTTGATAACATCGTTTGTATTTGACACAAAGCTATTTATGGATATATCGGTGAATGGATTGACGACTGATATAGCTTAATGAATAGCTTTTCACGCGGTTAAATACCGACAAAGTATCAAAGTATTATTAGTCCACGAATTAATGCGAGCGTCATTCATGATGTCGAGGTTTCCCCGTACATTACGCTCCGTACGTACGACACAATAAAATGACGTAATAAACCGGGTATTAACATATCCTTTTATCGTCGCGTGAGTTAAGAAAAAACTATGTTTGATGTATTGTATTACTCGATAACGGAATACCGAATGGCGTATAAATAAAAGACATAAGGATTTCGTAATCTCTCCGAACTTAACAATATTTCCCTTTATTTGCATAGTAATAACGCACGACAGAGCTCTATTGCGACTTTTATTATCGTGGGATACGCAAAGCAGCGAACTTAACGGAGAGAGCGACTACGAGATGAGTACTAATTGGGCAAAATTAAATTACGCCATAGGATTATTGTGGCGAATTAACCAACAAAGATTAATGCCCATTTTTTATGACCACCATGAGGCCATAAATCGCGGGGTTTATTCGATCATAACTTGCGTAATAACATATTACATCGGGCAATTTGCGAAAAACCCCATTTGCCATTCAAGGGCAGGTAATTACGCTAGATACATCAGAGCATGTAAAACGGCAGTAAAAAATGCGTATTGCGTTATTATGAAATTAGTTCGTGCAATCGGCCACACATAAATCTAAGGACGGTGTCTAAAAGCTTGTTGCCCCGCACAATGGGTGCAATAATAGTCGCGATGAAACCCTCACAAATTTGGATTCAATCGGCGATAAAACCGAGCCAATCACCGCCATCGGCAACAACATGGGACGGGTTGTTTTAGTCGTAAAAACCGCGCTACTAAATTATGCGACATTTTTGGTGCACGAAACATGCCGGCTTGCATCACGAGAAAAGTAGATTTTATGACCAATTAAAGCGACATGGAATAATAACAGAAATTAAAGCAACAATCGAATTTTGACACACATCGATTTGAGCTTTGACCTTAACCGTTAATCGTGAACAGCCAATAGAATAGTGCAATATTTCGGTCACTTAAACATTCTTAAATTCCTCACTAGCAATATAATCTATTAAATCAGAAATACACACATAAGTATGTGTGTATGTATCGTAGATAATGTATCCATTGTGTGGGCTCAAGGCCCGATACGAAGGTGTAAACTCATCCTGTAGCGGTGTTATAGGTGATAATGTCATTCACCACTGTCCCTAAAACCTAAAATCTCATAGCTAAATCGTCGTATCCATTCTCAGCACCTGGCCGACCAGTTCGGCTATTTTATTGGATAATACCTCATACGAGATAAATATCACACGGACCCTCACGGTAAGTTATCAATCAGTACATTTACGAGCAATTCGTGGTGGCATCGAGCGACACAACACGTTTTGTAGATTTAAACATCGATAAGTCGTTAATGATGCGGTACATCGAGATGACACTACAGTGACCAATGAAATCGGGGGGGGAGGGGGGAGAACCGGATATCGCGTCCCATCACCGACTCGCACTCACCGATGAGGTAGATGTCGTTGACCGTTCAGCAGGGCGAGGATGACGCTCCCCAGCGCCGACAGACCCAACCCGGCGGTGGTAGTCGCCGCGTTCGGGTCCTTGTTCTTTGTGCAGTTACCCAGGTGGATTAAGTGCAGTCTGCTGCGCCCCCCAGCCACTGAAATGCGCAGTTATAGACATTGTGCCATTTACGATACATACCCAAAATTGGTAGAAACTCGATATGTTCTTCACTGCTATTACGTCTGCCGAACGGCTATAGTAATCTGTAAACTCGTAGGTACATACGGTTTATAAAGGCTCTATTTTACTACTGCCGTGCCCAATAAGCAGCAATAAGAGCTTAATTAATTCTATGATGAAGACGAGTGGTTCGACATTTATAACCGAAACGTAACATACATATGGATACCTCGTAATAAAATTGATATTACGTTTACTGTTATTGAAAACATGACGTAAAAACCACACAGTGCCAGAGCGATCACAAATATCATCACCCATTTGTTGAATAAGTAAGTAATAGAACCAGATGGCAGGTCGACTGCAGTCAACGGAAATTAGTAGAGACGGCGATGATACTCATTACATGAGACGGAACTAGATGTGAAATAGACAGTGTTAGAGTAAACAGACACGTTGATGTGTATAGAACGCGACGATAGATCGATAGATACGTAGATCTGTAGATCGTTTGGGATGGATGAAATAGCTTTATGACACGGTGCGATCTGATGAAGTCTTTTGATAGGATACATTTAATTACGGTACTATGAGTGAAGTGAAATCTTCAATAAGATTAGGCGATAATGAGGAACGTAATGAGATGTTATGTTCACCGAAAAGGGGAGCTGAGAAGATACATAGATCATATTGAAGGCAGAGATGCAGACACTATGTATAGCTGACATATCAGGGGCTTATGTGTATGTATCTGGGAATGACTGTTCTTCGATGTAGTCTATATCCTTAATAGGTCAGCGATAACCAATATATATGATAATAAAAATAAAAGTAGCAATTTATAAAAATTTATAAAGCTCATTGATTGGTGATGACACCGTCTAGCGACGCTAAACATAAAATGACAATGACAATAACTAGTTGATGGTAAATACAGTACAAAGGACATTGATTAGGAGGGAGTACTACATGATAATTGAAAAAGGTAAGTTTTGAGTTTGGACAAAAGTTAGTGCATAGACCGATGATATCAGTGGGCAGATTATTAAAAAGAGGGGGGGGCAGCGAACGAGACAGATCTGTCGCCGAAACGAGCATGCTTAGTTTTAGGGGTATATAGTTTTATATGGCGAGGAGTGTAAGGTGTTTGAAAATAGTCCCGCGGTTCTCTACACAAGACAAGAGGGACTCAAATTGCAGAATATAGAAGAAATCGAGTCAGTGAAATACAACTGCGATGATAATCCCGTGGGATGTTTCTCGCGTGTAAACACAGATTGGAGAGAGGCCCCGAGTCCCACATCCAGATAATGACAGTAAACAAGTGATGGGAAGCCATAATCGCAAAAACCTGTCTCTTTCAGCCGAATGATTCCATCAGAAACAAAAACAAATATTTCTTTTGTCTGTCATAGCAATACGCCGGGGTATACACTACAGCCAGTGATAGACGATGTTCTATACACATGCGAAATACTCCATGTTGTAGACATTCGATCAGTTCAGTTAACATTTTTATTATCCGGACTTGACTGTAGAGTTACCCACAACTCATCTAGAATATTCCACTACTGCTTACTTTCACAATCATTAATTGTCCATTCCCTCTAACATTGTCTGAAATTGTCACGGGTTAATGTTAACTCTAATGTTAACTTCTGCTATATTGTTTTATTAACCATGTACTCAGCATTTAGTACAATATTTCCAGGTTGACAATGGTTGACCATGGCTAAAGTAGAGTCATATTAATGAACCAATTGCTACGTGAACCCAAAGTTCTCGATTCATAATAATTGATCAATGATAAACTGTCTGAATACCAAATGATGCTGACAGGCAGGGTACCCAATCGCCTTAAGTTCCTCAGCAAAAGAGTGAAACCGAAAACCCAAAATTTCTGCTCATACCAAGAAAGATGCGGTCATCATGTATAATGTCCTGTGAAATCACGAAGTAACTGATTATTTAATACCAATGCTGGGCTAGTTATCTGATATGTGTTTATTTTCTCTACAAACAAGTGCTGTCTATACAAACTAAGGACATAAAAAGCATTGAAATGTCACCAAATGGATGGAATTCCACTCATCAAACAAATCCTGTTATAGCTTGTGTAATTGTGATTAATGACCAAAGCACTCAAACCATGGCCTGTTTGACTTTTACCAAATTACTGCCAACTAAACAATTTGTCAATATTTCGTAGCTTTGTTTACTTTGTAACCTAACCAACGTCTAGAATGCACAGAAATATAATCAGGAAATGACGGAGAACAAAATTCCAAACAAAATTGAAATATCGCTTTACTACACACACACACAAACACACACACACACACAAACACAGGCACAAGTGGTTACAAAGTGTAACATCTGCCTCGGTACTTGACTCACAGCCTGTTCCTCTAACTATCCAACTATTATTCAAGTAAATAATTAATGTTGCCGTATTCTGATTTAAACGCTAAATAGTACACTTGCTATATTACTTTGGTCTTTCACCAGGAGAAGAATACTTTACTCAAATGCTGTGAGAAGAATCGGTGTCTTTGAAAACATCCGATCAAGGAACGAACCAGCACTCTGAACACTGGAGTTAGGGTGAATTGGAAAATGAGCTCTTAGACAAACTGAATATAGAAGAACAATTCATCCGGATTTTGAGCTTTTGTACATCTTGATACATTAAAAATATATATTGTAGATGACTGCAGACAATTCAAATTGCGACATAAAAACATCATTCATGTATTTAGTATAAGTTTTTAAGTACTTATAAACAAGCAGGCTGCTAATTTATTGTATGTACTCTATGCATAATTTAATGCAGTAACTCTTAGTTCACACTGGAAATTTGAATATGTATATGCTTGCTTGAGAGTAAATTAATACTTAAAATCAGATTTATATTAAGAAATAACACATACAGCTAGCATTACTGTAACATAAATTGAAATGGGTAGAATTATTCCAGAGAAATAACCTCATATTGAACAGAAGATATAAGAAAAGCAAATGACACAGATATTCCATATTAGAGGTTCTCTGTAAAAGACATACTGCACCAAAAACAGTTTGAAGGGATGCTTTTATATATAACAGGCATGACCAAATCCCTGCACTTGAGTTTATGTTTTTTACATGCACATTATCTCAGTAGTTCCGTTTTCTGTTTGTAGTGAAAAGAGACAAGCAGTCGAAAGATCATCGGTTCACATACCGCTACAGCATCAGACTTCCCCATCAAAATCGGTGTGTGTGTGTGTGGGTATGTGTTCATCGTACTTACCAGCCGGGAGACCGGCCCGGTTTGGTTTCTCGACGCGATATTGGTAGACGTGGAAGGTGAAAAGCAGGTGAGACGTGCGCGCTTCCTCCTCATCTGTGCGTAATAATCATATATATCATGGTTAGTGATGATACCGATACACGCATGTAGCGCTTAATTGGCCAATATATGGAGACGATATGTAGTTGGTGGTACATGGCGAGGACGGCAGATTGCTGATATCGGTAAATTGGGCAAGTGAGGATGAAAGATTGCTGATACTAGTAAATTGGGTAAGTGAAGATAAAAGATTGCTGATACTGGTAAATAGGTAAGTGAGGACGAAAGATTGCTGATACTAGTAAATTGGGTAAGTGAAGATAAAAGATTGCTGAGACTGGTAAATAGGTAAGTGAGGACGAAAGATTGCTGATACTGGTAAATTGGGTAAGTGAGGATGACAGATTGCTAATACTGGTAAATTGGGTGAGGATGAAAGATTGCTGATACTGGTAAACTGGGTAAGTGAGGATGACAGATTGCTAATACTGGTAAATTGGGTAAGGATGAAAAATTGCTGATACTGGTAAATTGGGCAAGTGAGGATGAAAAATTGCTGATACTGGTAAATTGGGTAATGCAAGCAATGGTACATTTTACTTTGGTGATTTGGTGAATTTGTGATCGAAAAATCCATCTCTGACAATAAATAGTCCTATGATTACAAAGACCAGTAAGGAATAGATAATAATTCTGTATTGTTCTGCACCCATACACAATATAGTCAATAAGAGAATGCACTCAGCACTCGATATAGGGGCACCTATGAATTCCCTACTTCATGCAAATTGAGAGAAGACAAAACAGCTTGCAATACAAGTAGCCATCTTGCATCTTTCTTAGTTCTAATGCAGGTACCGCTACTGCACTATTCTCTCAGCATTCTATACATGCACCTCGCTACTAGCCTGTCACATGCCACGTAGTGTACACTACCCGTTACGGTACTCACCGGTGACGGAGCGGGCAGCCAGAGCAGCATCCAGGTAGTAGGCTGCCTTGTCCGCCGTCGGTGCCCTCAACTCACTCTGGTTCTCCAGCTGAGTGCCCGAGATGGGATCATCGCGTAGGTACATACTTGGTGATGGACCGACACCCACATCCGTCCCTATAAACAGGCATCATAGAGAATTGACTCAAGTAGACACCAACAACAATAAAAAATACACAGACATACGCGCGTGTAGCCAGGCTATGAATTATTGAGTATGCTATCAAGATCTTATACACAAAGTACAGTAAACTACGATAACTAATGCTTTTATTACAAGCTTCTACATAGTTAGACTGAATTTTTGTGCATGGTATATGTACTATGACTAGTCCGAGCTCCTTAAATTGACATTAAACTCTAAAAATCCCAGAAAGTTACTAGATAGTTACTAGATATCTTTCGGAGTATAGAGTATAGACATAAATCCAAAAGATATAATATTTATTATCATCGTTGACTGGTAGTAACCGCTCATCAGATATTTACCCACGGATTGATTGATTCTTTATATGTAACGTACAGATTGCAAGGTTAACTGGGCATGTAGCAAAAGGAACGTTGAAGTTACTTTATGGCAGGAACATAAAATCTACTATCTATCTATTAGTGGTTTATGATCTTTTTATGCTAAATTGATCAACTCAGTGAGATGGAAGAGTTTTATGCTGATGATGTTTATGGCTATATATTATGGAATGCAGTGAAAGAAGTGGTATATAAATGAACTAATGTTAGCATTCGCTGAATGTGCCGTTGAAAGTAGTCCATTACCACAGACAATGATACCGATCAGCTAGAGCCAGCCAGCTGGTGGAGAGAGTCACTTCTGGATGCACTTTCATGATGCTGATAGCTCCGAGGTAGTTCACGTTTTCAGATTTGGTCGGGATATGTAGATAATAACTTCGACAGTGATGCCTCAGAAACTCGTAATATTGGAACAGATAACTTAGTAGGATTTTATCTCTGTGATGGCATGGTGAGTTCGTAGCTTAAAAAGAGCTATATCGGTGCATACAGTATATATTCGATGCGCATAATAGACGCAGGTTTTCTTTTAGAGACGAAAGAACATTGCAGATGATAATAGAAGAATGTTACGCCATCTACATTTCTACTCTTGTGGCAATACATGTATCCGGAAGACCAGTGGTACGCTAGCATTTTGAAATATACGGCTATTTATAGGCAGATTCTAAGAGAACAAAAGTAGTCACTGGATGCGAGAGGAATGCCTTTTAATTCTGCAATAGGCATTTTCAGAAGGAATTATCCGCGTTTAACACACGGCTAATGTAGAGCAACATCGGGGAAAATCACTCGTGATTATCACAGATGACTTGCCTCATGACAAGATATACAGTATCCAGTGATGAAGACAGCGAGAATGAGTGATCGGGTAGAAGGAAACGCACGATCGATAACACTAGAATGGCTTTGTTTGTGATAGTGAGTGACGCAACATGTCATAGATATACCGAGCTGAACCATCAGCGAAAATGAGAAAATGAAATCGCAAAAAATGTGGATAAATATTATTGAAGACACTATGACCAAACTGGATGGCTAACACCTGGTCTTTATGTTAGGATTAAAGGAAGACATAAACTAGCATGAAGAGTCAATGCCAAAGGATGTGGAAATTCTTCAGAGAATGTGGTTTGAGTTAGTTTTATTTGAACAAATGAATAAATGCCTTTTCTTCAAAGGTTTTACATCTCTACAGTATGGCTTTGAAAATCATCGTGAGAAAGTTGAAAGTGCGGAAACTGGAATGCCATTTGGAGTTTATCAAGGTGCAGACAGTGCCTTAGGATCAGACAACAACAGAATGGAAATGATATCACAGATCTTATTTATAGCAGCACGTGTATAAAAACATATTGTTTGTAGAAGGTAGTTGTACTGATAGATGCTCAATCACTGAAAGATGGATGGGTAATGCAGACCGAAGATTTTCATAATACCTCACATGTACAATAATATATGTCAAGTTGAACGAAATTAAAAGCAACAAATGACTGTTTGATTGTGACCGAAAACTTTCACAAAGATAAACCTACGATTGTCTCAGAAATATAATTATCGATAATTTTTATTAAACAAAATTTTGCGCTTTCTTACTGAGAATGTTATGTAATACAGTAGGTCAAAAACTTAGATAAATATGACAAAACAAACAGAAGATTATTATTTATAGATTATATAAAAAATATTTGTGGGACGAATTAAAGACAGCTGCCGGTAAGAGCAGTTAGAACATGCAGTTCAGGAGCCCACCATTATGTTAGACATACAAAAAGCTCATTTAGTTCTGGTAAACATCTGCAAATACATCATTGAGTAATATCACTGTTATAAGATTTATACGGTTCTTTTCATTTATCAGACTGGTAAAAAGGATAGATAACAATTTCTAGGAAAGTGCTAATAAACTATAGCTAAAAAACTTGCGGCTTTTGCGATAATATGATAATTTATTGCCTACTGTTTGTGCACACGCTCGGTAATAAGCAATGTTCGATGTTCGATATGACTGACGGTAGTAAGATGCCACTCAGCATACCCTAGGTTCGGATTGTTTGCATGAGAATCGAGAATGAGTCAATACCAACAATGGCAGACAGCACACGGGCCGGGGTGTGAAACATTGTTCCGTTACAAGGGCCTTGATGACTGATCAACGTGCGAAAACAAACAAAACAAGAACAACCGCATTAGCAAGTGGCTACTCCGGAAATTCACTCCATGTAACTAAAGTCATGAAGCAATTAAGGGGAGGGTGGTAGCGCCGGTATTGTGTAGCCGGTATTTCCTGAGGCATGCCCGGTCCACCGCGGGTCATACGCAGCTGTGGCCGGTCGAATTCCGTCACATTAAGCAGTGTGCGACTCCGCGTGTTGAATAGGAACGCCGAATACGATCGGGCGAGATTGATATATTCAGTAATTTGGCGATTCGGCGCGATTTACATGAACTGGCCGGCTAAATGCGCAGGGGAGAGATTCGCAGAAGTAAGCAAGAAGGTCTAATGAGTACTTATTGATCAGAGGACAGTGGTCTGACTCTATCCATCACTAGGAGTGGCCTGAATACCCGCGTCAATAGGCACGGCGGGGATACGTTAATGGTGATAACTATGTTGATTGTAACAACAATCATTGGTGGATGTAAGGAGGAAATGAGAATTCGTCGATTTGGGATTGGTGCTATGTCAAGTGACTAATGAGACTTGTATAATAAACTGGGGAAAAAGAAAGCTACATTACCTATAGTTATTATCAAAGCAACTCCTATGACATATATATTTATACTTTGCTCATTAAATTATACGTATGAATAATCACACTATTCCAAGTTTCAAAGTACATGGCGTACAGAAGACTTCCCTACATGTGTTGTGTAGTCCCCTAAATGTGTCCCCTACATTATTTTAAAGTGTTTTCTGCCATACATCATCGTTACCATAAACTCATTTAAATTTCAATACATTTGTTATTATTATTATAATCATCGCCGCCCGCTGACCGCCGTGCCGTTGCGGGCCCGCCGCCTACCGCGGACGCGCTACCGCCGACGGCGCGGTTATGC
>WURV02217095.1:0-10662 GCA_011762755.2 Epimenia babai
CTGTGGTAGCTCTAGCAGTTCCTTCCTTCTGATCTCTCGAGGCTGTGGTAGCTCTAGCAGTTCCTTCCTTCTGATCTGCCGAGGCTGTGTTTCGGATGCTGACAGCTGTATTTTATGTCCTTTTTTCCCCCGCTGTCTCTCATATCTTCTCTCGTACGTAGTCATCAGCGATCACGGATTTAGCTAGGTCTGCGATGTGTGCTGGCATTCAGCCCGGATCGCGGAATATACGAAATTCTACCGTCTGCCCGGAACATGTTTGATGGATTGCAGTAAGGCAATTCCCCCACTACAGGTAGGCAAATCTCTCCATTCTGCTACCCACAGGATATAAGTAAGCTCTGTAACGTGTCAAAGATGGCCAGGATGCCTGCATACACAAACAAATGTAAATTATGCAGGAACCGTCGGCAAAATCGGACGATTCTAATGCGCTACCCGCCCCGTTCAGCTTCCGTCATGCCGGAGAGTTATTGTCAGAGGTCAACGGGTCACCGGCGTGTCCCTACGCAATTGGAATTGCCATACAGAAGACAATAGTGAGTGGTGCAACATGCCGCTTACTTTCATGTGGTTGTATGTATGTATGTATGAGTATCTATAGGCTGATTGCCAAGGTAATCATTGTGTGGGCCATCCTTGGCCCTTTACAAAGCTAGCCTATTAATGTGGTTAACACGACTATTTCTAGTCACACAACTAGTGTGAAAAACCAACCGAGTCTGGGTAGACAATTGAACTTTTTCCATCCATGCCACTGGTTCCAAACGTCGACGTGCTACGAATGTAGCACACTCCACTAAGTCTATGATAGTTATTGGTTATTTGAGATAAGATGATGACATAGCGGGGAGGTAAGCGGCATAGAGACCATCCATAGAGCATCTGAAGCACAGCTACTTGCTACACTGCAAGAGCTACCCAGGCCCTCATGGCCACGGGAGTTTAAGGCACTTTCAGCCCGAAAAAAGCCACAGGTAGTATACTGCTTAGAGCGGGAACTGAACCAGGGACCTCTCGATTCACAATCAAATGCTCCAACCACTACGCTAACTGCTTGCGGATCAGTGGTTGGTTCTGAACTCTGTTCTGTAGCCCTCCATCGGACGTCACGAGAAAACACATCGCCAGAGCTCGTTGCCTACCTAAGGAGGGGTGTTTTCATGGTGGTTGACAGTCCATCTTGTCCCATCCGTTACACCTTGATGGTGTTTGGCGATACAAATTCATAACATGCCCCAGTTACTTTGTTGTAAGCAAATGAAAAAGGGTGTCATCGCAATAACTTTGCACTGTGAACACATGATATATGCACACATTCTCGCACATACGTACATTTGCTTGACTAAAATCAAGGGTTACTAAAAAGTGCAACATCTGTTTTGGGACGTCAAATTGATACGGGAATACGTACTGTCTGTGTTTAGATAACCAAAGTGGCTTCTAGTACTTATGTATTACTAATAAAACGTGAATACGGCACCGTGTATGTTTAGATAACCTTCACGTGCTTCGTGTCTCAACCGTCGTACATTGCGAAGCTGCGAGATGCCATGGAGATGTTGACAGCAGACGACACGGCCGCAATCTACTACTCGCAGTCGTACGATATGCTATCATCGAACGATCGCGATAAACTCGTCGAGACGATGCTCCGTCTGAGCACGCTGTAACATCTATCCGGTCAGTGACTCGGTCCGTAATGTTACTTAGCGAAAGCCATTGCGGCCCTCTGAATAACTCGCGAGAAAGCGCAGAAAAAAACCCTATACCTATGATGGGACTCGAATCCACGACCTCCAAATAACCGCAGTGGTGCTCTACCAACTGAGCTACAAGGGCAAGCCGTCTTCTGCGCATTTAGGTATTTCGCACCGTCTTTAAGAACACACCGATGTTTAAAATCCGTATATCATGCCAGTTACTTGGTCAGGACATTGGATCCGTTCAGGGCTTAATGAGGTCATACCATAAATCGGGTTAGTGACAAGCAGTGATCGGATCAGCACTTTACTCTGATCCATCTATGGCTTCATGAGGCTGCAGCGTCAATAATGTGTTAGTGACCACATCAGGACATTAGTTGCACCCGTTTGTATCGTGCCTTCCTTGGGCATTACTAGAACTACCAGACTCGTTTATGGCACAAACAAACATTTGTATTCTACGATAAGCCTAACAGAGAGATCGCATGCCTATATCAGTATTTGATTTGTAGCTTGGTCATCGGTTACCAGTGGTTTTTTGGAATGGTGGGCAGCTCGACGCGCTTGTACTTGTGTGTGACGGTTTATTTTTCAGATATACGGAGTACCTGGTATTTGCAACATTATCGCCCGACGACTGTAACTCCGTCGAGCTACGTAATTTTCGTAACAATTCGTTGTATAGCGAGGTCAATACGTACGAAATATCGCGTTGTGTGCTGGCCTACACGGAGATCAAAGTAGTCACTGAACGAGGCGCCGAAGCTCAACCATCTTCGGAAGACAAGAAAACTCGCTGATACTATCGTTGGGAGGAGTTGTGAAGACCAATAAGACTCAAATTCAAGAACTCTGTGGTTACACTGGGGGATGTATGATGGTGTCGCCATTGCAGGGTGCTGATGTTATAGTCTCAGCAAACAGTCACAGCGGCAAATTTCGGATCATGGTACACTGGTGTACAGATAATACACTGGTGTACCAGCTAATATTAGTCGCAGCGGCAAATTTTGGATCGTGGTACACTGGTGTACCATATAATTGCTTGCCCGTACTACATTGGTCCGTAAACAGTTGAGATAGAGACTAAATAGTTTGTGAACATTGTAAATAAATGTCGTCCATTTCCCATTTTGAGATTTGTGTCTAGTGATAAGGTTATATATACGTATTACCAGACCGTTATTATTTTTTTACTTTGGTGACGAATAACAATTGATCATAGCCTTCTCAGTAGGTCCATCTCTCCCCCAGCCTCATACAGCGCTGAATGGCTCGTTCGTGATATTTGACAACCCCTCTCTGTCTGACTTAATTTTATTAGGTTTAACATCTAGGGCAGACATGACGAACTGCCTGTTTTATGTTGGTAATCTTTATGTTAGTCAGTAAAAAGGGGTGTTAACTTTATATTTGTCATTTTTATATGCCTAACATGGCAAACACACAACTGTATGCTAATAAATAGAGGAATTTTTTGATCCACGGGTCAGAGTTCACTCATTCCTAGTGAACTGGTCTGGAGAGGGCTCGTGAGAAAATTCGGGTTTTCCGCGGTGCTAATTTTGTATCAATCTTTGTTCTATATGTATCGTGAGCATTTCGGTAGACTGGTGCGATGCACGTAAACATTAGAGTTTCGCTCTCAGTGACGACTGGCATATTGGATAATTTGCGTTTATCGTTAAAACAGTACGTAACCCGCGCGACCGGTTTCACTTACTGCTAACTGTAGCACGCGCCAGTATCAATTACCAAATTTGATAACGTGCTCATAGCCGCATCGCACGTTGTAACATGTTGTGTTATGGTCGGTGTAGTATTTTAACTGCATACGGCTGTTTCTGTTCCTTTTGTAAATGGATCAGACCGTCGTCGCCATTTGTAGTTTGCATAAATGATACCATGAACCCATCTATTCATTTGTGACGACATTTTGTATATTCTCATCGAGTCGGTTTGTATATTACCAGCGGTATATTTCGTACTAACAATTACTATTTTATATTCGACGTTGAAAAGCGTCTATGCAACGACATCATCACTAATCATTTTTATCATGCGTGTAAATCTGTAGGCCTACGTTTAACAAGATGTAGTCAACTTTTTGTAGAATATTTCATTTGCAATTTTGGGTACATTCTCTAGGTACACTGTATATAACTCGAATATATTGTGTTTCCGTAGACTCCTAACAATAAGCAAGACTATCTGACAATAGAGTCTGTGTAATGCGGCGAAGAATTGTCTTAGAAAGTAATATACGGACTACCAAATAGTTTAATAGCTTATAACGATGTAACGAAAATATGTCTTGAAAGCGTATAAAAAATTTTGGAAATGAAATCTTTGTATGTGTTGACAATTATGCATTAATTGTGTCGACTTATAGTACGATTGTGAATTAATAATTGTTTGAAAGCTAGTACAATAAAAAATTGTGTATTAAATGCAGGTACATTAGGCTTTTTAAAATTATATTATTGTATTTCGCCGTATGTTGGCAGTAATGTATAAAATTCTACTATGTCCAATGACTTGTTTGGGCTTATCTTGAGATATCTAGAATCCGAGATTCCTGACCAAGTGGACAGTGAACAATAAGGAGAAAGCAATATACAGACATAATATTGGATGATTTATTCCACAATATGGCGCTAAAAATACATCAAAATAGCGAGACTGAAAATATCGTAAATTAGTTTAAAATATTTACCGTAATTTTATATAGTGGTGAAAATGGAGTGAAAATTATAACATTGAAAGAAATGCAGTATATTCTATAGAAATGACACAAAATATATGATGTATATCTAAGCACTGTAATGTCACCATTGTTATCCACTCAATATGGAACGAAATCATATCAAAGCTTGTCATACTTAATGTACAAATATATATATATATATATTATCTGCGAACTTTGAGAAATATTGAATATCTCTTTAGGTACAACGACACTCAGGATTCTAAATATGCAGGAAATCCGTCCTCGTTATATTTGCTGAAACAATTCTAGAACACCTGTTCATGACTACATCAATGAATTAAAATTCATGTGCTTGGCTTATTTATTAGCCTGGCTATCAGTTTACATCGATAAGCGAAATGAAATGTATATTTGATTAAACTGTACTTATTAGCCTGGATGTCAAACACACTTTACATGAGTAGACTGTGAATATGAGTAGCCTATGCCACTAATATCGTTGATGATCACTTCTGGTGTATATACCGACTTAAACAGTTCGCATGTGAGAGTGATAGTCATGGATAGGTGAGGACTGCCTCATCTGTGTGGTTGGTTCGCGGATCTAAATTTTAAGACTAAGAAATCGAGTTTAACCATAGATGCATCTATGAGTAATGGGAAGAATTACAAATGTAATCCTTAATAACTTTAGAGAATACACAGATAAAAAACCCCTCTTCTTCGCTAGGGGCGTAGGGTGAGGGGGGAACCAACAACCTCCACATAAACGATTGTGTATGACATTTATATAGCACGGTTTCTATTTCATATTACAGTTTCCAACAGGTCATTGCAGAAGGTAGGTGTGTTACAGGCACCTATATCCTCCCGACTTTGTTACTCTCCGTGTATTTGTGCGTACTATTTTACCCCGCGGTTTACGTATCAATGTCTGCAATGCGATGCCGGCATTCACTCATTTTTGGCCCTCCCATCATTGGTCCTCGAAAATGTAAGCTTAGTCGGCCGTATGGTTATTAGACTGTTGCCGAATATGATCCGTAACGTTTCTTATGGCTGAGATATCCGATCGTCGTAGCGCCACCAACTGAGTCTGGGCTGTTGACCTCCATGTGACGCGACTCCTTTTAATTTACCAACAGACTCCCTATCGTGCACAGTCTGCGGGAGGCACGCATTATATGCCAACACACAGCCACGTCTCAGAGGAAAGAACATTCAGGATAACCAAACATCAAGTAGTTGTGGAGATGAAGAGATAGCGGACAGGTGATCGCCACAAGTAACAGATTCAGGCACATGTGAAACAGCCACGTGAAACGGAAAGGTACCTCGACCCTCACGGCACTCGTCTGATCACCCGTTCCCAGACCAGCTGCTGAGTGGAAGACCGATGAAAAATTGACTCTGACCAATCTCGATGGACACAATCGATTATCGTTGAGACGTTTTCATGCAGTAAATATACCACATTTGTCACACCACACAGTTTTTCTCAATGAAGCGTGACTGTAAGGAGAAACGAGAAGGTAACGCATAAGGCCAACACTTCCATAGGGTGCTGTAACAGTAAACCGCCGCTGAACGCAGTAGGGTCATAAGCGAAACATTTACTAGTTCCTTCTTTCACATCGAAGTTCTGCGCACGACAGAACTCCTTCCCATTCTTGTATGCATCACCTGTGAGGGAAATAGTGTGACTATTAGGTATATTTAACAGTTTTGTAATGTAGCAAACCACATGGAATAACCTATAGATTACAGTACCACTCTACGTGATATTAATGGGGTATCTCATGTAATTGTTTGGTTCATGGATTCATGCGTTCGATTTCCATCAGAGGTATAGGTTTTCCTGTGCATTTCTCTCTGGCTGTTCCACTCTAGTGAGCCACGTGAAACAAAGACCTGATGAATATGTGTCAACCAGCGTATAGCGATACGGTCTGCTAGTGATACAGCTGTATCATATATCTTTAGAAGTGTCAACAGCGAACTCTGGGTAGCTTACTCATCGCCAAATTAATGTACTTACCTATGGCAGTGCCATCATATGACGCTGACTGGCAATGTTTATAGACGTCGTCGCAAAATTCACTGCATATGCTCGCTTTCCTATTTGGAAAACACAATCAAAATGTGGAGAGGTTATGACAGTTTATACAATAATATACACAAATAGTTACCTCTGTTAAGTAAAGCAAAAACTACTGAAGTTAAAGTGGAAATCATTGTAGCAATAGTAACACATGATAAATTTTTTCAAAAAAAAACTAAATCTCGCACCATTCCTGTATTTCCGCGACCCATCTAAACCCATTTAAATTTTCAAAGCGCGTCACTTATCACAGAAAACAGCAACATAATTTATTTAAATTAAAAACACACTGAACCATTAAGTGATTCATCTCACTATACAACTCGATTAAAGATTGCAGTAAAAACCTAGTAATTTATCATTTTTGAAGGTTAGACTAAAAGTGGTTCTGGGATGGCCCACTAGGATACTAACATTATTGTACTTTAAATAAAATAATATTTTTTGAATAACTCTTATTTAAATAAGGGTATCTGGATGATTAGATTATTAACACCCCAGAGAGTAAAAATGACGTACTTTTTATACCACAGCTGTTGTAATGGGCTGCAGAAGTAACACATCAAATAGTTCATATGATTGCTGCATTCTTTCGTTGCTTGGTATAGTGGTAACATGTCAGAGAATATGGAGGTGACTTCAGTGCGCTTACAGCATGCATTGGGGGCATACCACGAACAGTTACCCAGACCACTCTGGGGTTGAGGCACTCTGGTTGGTGCTACCAAAATGAACAAAGAATATTTGAAAGTATACTACTGTATTTGTATACATACTATTTGGCGCAGTGAACTAGTGCAATATATATTGGTTAGGGGTAGCAATAGCATTTGACTATCTGCTGGTGTCATCTGTACATCGGCGGGGATAGCACTAGTTCACTGAGCACACTATTATGACTACAGTTATTTCAATATATAACTTATTTCAAATTACATGACCAAGTAAGTTGTTCTACCAAACATTATTGAGTTGTTATCGATAACCTACTCATGCGATAATCAAGAATAATGATTGGTCTGAAGAATTACTAATTGAATTAGAAAGACTTTGAATGACAGATAGACTAGTACTAGTACGTACTAGTAGTAACACATTAATTTTATTAAAGGTGTTGAAAAAACAAGATTTAGTTACTTAGACAATAACCGAAATATGTGCATGTTTCCGGCACTGTTTCGTATGCTTGGCCGTCGTTGGTAATTGAAATGAACAGAAAATAAATGGCTTTTACAGAATAAATATATAAACGCAACATAATTAGTCTTTTTATCGATCGTCTGCCCAAAAGTGGATGGGTCGTCTGCAAAAAGTGATTAAAGTAATCCAAATGCACTCAAACTACTATAAGCCGCTTCGTTTGTGACATCCATTAACGACTCCAAGGAAAATATTTACAGTGAACATATCGTAATAACGTATACCTCGTAATGCTTCAGTAATAACAATTCACAACCCATAGGGTAATTGTTTCATAGATCTCGAGAGCCACGTAATTTGCGATAGCACACCAGACCGGCATTCTGGGAACTTGCACTGCACACTATGAAGGCTATTATACTTCACGCCTAAATAATCTCTGTCTTACCACTCGAAAAAAGTGTATTTATGGTGGGCCAAAGACAACATAATAGATACGAGTTTTTACTACTTAGTAGATGTAAGAAAAATTTGACAATATACAAGTCTTCAGATAATACAGGGAGCGCCATGAGAGGTAGAGCTTTTTGTTATTTCCCTTATTAAATTGGATACGTTTGAGAATATTAATCTATTATATGTATATAGTAATCGAAAGTGAAAATACTAGTCCATCCTGATAAAATGGCACGCCGCAGGCAAAAGCAAATTAACTTTACTTTCAGAAATATCTATTATCAATGCCTTAATAAATTTCAAATGTATGTTTTGGACCCAAGTCATTCTTACGTAGTGATGATTTTGTTATTTTTTGCTGAAATATGCCTGAATTTGGCCGTTATTCTAAAACGCAACTGTAAGTGTCATTTATTTAATTTTAGGTTAACGGACTTGACCGTAGGTCAATTTATCTCTCTGACTGAATACCTAAGAAAATTGCGAATGTTTTAAATATAAAAATTAACTGCACTCAATGAATCTTATTACCAAAAATTGCCCTCCTAAAATCCTAACTCTTGTCCAGTTAAGCATACATTACACGTTTCTTTTCAGATACAGAAATAGATTGGATCGCATATATGCAAGAAGTGCAAGGTGTGGTCAATGGCACATATGATTATGCGGAGCTAAAAGGCAACACTGGCCCAATTGTGTTAGACCACTAAAATTCACTTATACAAGTGCAACTGTATCCCAATGTCCATTTAAACTTATTCCAAGTAACTAGTATAAGTTATGTCCTGTTCTCAGTCTTATATTCTGGCAAACAAGGCATGTGAATTATCTTCATGACACCAAGTTTTTCAAACCCTAAATATCAAGACAAATTACATACCTAATAATTTGCTGCTGCAATTATTAGCAAAGTGTATTCATTTTTGTAACAAATGCAATAAATGTTGTCAAAAATCTTTATGTGTTGCTTTGTATGCATTTTGCATACAGATTTGAGCGCGTAGTTGTCGTATAAATGTATTGTCCAGATTTATTGTAGTGTGTAATGTGTTAATAGTCTGTAGATATACTTTGTAAATTATATTAGACGTACTGTTTAGTGTCCTTGTCGTCATCAGGATTGTATATAATGTTAGGATATCCTTACAGCACACGATGTTGATAAATTATCAATAAATAATTATTCTTCACGTTTCCAGTTACCCCGCTGGTTTTGTTTACATCTACACCATCCTCTATCACATCACAAACCACGGCGCTAACATCCGACTGGCCCAGTATATCTTCGCCGCTCTCTATCTGCTCAATTTACTCATAGTCTTCGACATTTATCGTCACCTAAATAAGGTTTATTTTATCACAATTACTGTCTTTTATTAGAAAGACAATGTGTTTCAATGAATTAAATATTTTTTATGTTAAAATTCGCGAAATTATTTCAACAGATAGTTACTTAAGAATATACTCGTAACTTGAGCCATTGTGTGGGTCTCATGCCCCTTTGCAATGCTAGCCTATAAATGTGGTTACTGTGACAAATGTATTAGCCTCTCGTATAAGGGGTAGTGGAAAAATATCTACAGCAACACACCCACAGGCTCTGGGCAGATAATAATTGACCTTTTCCACCCACACCACTGGTTCCAGATGTCTACAGATGAGCTACATATGTCACCTCTCCATTGTGTCTGTGATAGTTAATGGTTATTTACAACAGGATGATGACATAGCGGGGAGGTAAGCGATATAGAGACCATTCATAGTGCATGTGGAAGATAGCCACGTCACCGGAAAAAGCCAGAACAAAACCACTCTGCAAAGTCAACCCAGATTTCCATGGGCACCGAGGTTTAAGGTGCTCTAGGCCCTAAAAAATGCCATGGCTAATATAACAACTAGACCAGGAATTGAACCCCTCTGAATTCAGAATTAATGTCATATGCTCTAACCACTATGCTACCTGCCCCAATTTCAACAGATAGGAGTAAGTGGAATTTATATATCAGTGAATCATGAATCATACATAGGCAAGATCATCATTAGGGACGAAAGCCATAAATTCCCGATTGTAAACACTTATGACATAACCGATGATTGGTCATTATCTGAGTATTTAGTACCGTTAGAAATAATTAGAATTTACTACATTGCTGCAGTTGTATGCGGTTGTGCAAGATCCATATCAGTACGAATCATGTTGTATTTTAGCCATTTTTTCTTTGATAGACGTAATATATGCGACATCTGATAGGGACAATAACTGCAACAGAAGTTTGCACCACAGTTAAGTATAATAAGTTACTGAGTAATGGTTTGTCTCATATGCCAAGGTAACGTAAGCAATATAAACGACTATTGTAAATTAATATTAATGATTTGTCTCATATGCCAAGGTAATGTAAGCAACGCAAACGACTATTGTAAATTAATATTAATGGTTTGTCTCATATGCCAAGGTAATGTAAGCAATATAAACGACTATTGTAAATTAATATTAATGGTTTGTCTCATATGCCAAGGTAATGTAAGCAATATAAACGACTATTGTA
>WURV02217106.1:0-10662 GCA_011762755.2 Epimenia babai
ATTTCGCTATTTCTCTGTGTATTCGTTTATCATTGCGTCTTCTCGTTTAAAAACAGGAGAATTTTATCCGAGCGTACATGTCGGCCCCGGGCGTGCTGGAATGTCACCTCACAGACGGGGCAATGAAGGATTTATGTATCGAAGTCGACGCGTTTGCTTTGGCCGCCTGCCTTCTCTGGTCTGTTTGGTCCATCGTCATGGCGTTTACCTCGGATATCAAGTTCGGTTACTTGGTGAGTGCCAAATTCTCTCATTATGTCGTTTAACCCTTTAGCTGCTGGTGGAGTAAACGTTGAGTATATATTCCGTTTCACTGTAGCGAGGTTTAACAGGCGGGTTAAAGTTTAATAACGCAATTTTTATTTTATTATGTATTGTTTCCAGTGAATTCCAGTAAAATACTTATAGACTGCAGATATCAGATATCTTTCACATGCGGTTTACAACGAGTGGTTTTTATCGCAGCAATATTCAACGCTGATACAATACCTTCGACACTCGCATATGACTATCAAAAACGATATCAATTGCCCACCCATTCTAGAGCCTGTTTTACTGCAGCCATCGGGTAAAATAATTCGCTGAGGACCATCGTAGAAAAGTCAACCCGTGAGCGGTTTCGAACCACCGACGGTTCAGTTACGAGTCCGGTCCTCCTCCCTCTTGACTTACATATAATAAATATTTGTCGCAGCTATTAAGCGCAGATACAATACCTTCGATGTACGAATTCGGCGCATGGAAGGTGATATCGGGCATCTACTTATTTCGGAAACGCTTATGTCCCATGACATCCCCCAAAATCATTCAGTCAGGAATAGAGCACTTTACCACGTTATGGACTAATATTGCGGGATTTGAATAAATGACGCGTTCCTTAATCTTAACGATACGATTTTCAGGAACATGCCATAACCAGGTTACAGCTTTACGAGAGGTTAAAAGAACGCTTCCGAGAATAACGCATGTCCGTCCGTGCGTGCGTTCGTCGCGATTTCTACGCGTCACCACTGGATCGACGTAGTATGAGCATGTGATCGCTATTTTGTGATTATAGGATTCAGATGGAAATAGGGATCAGCATCTGGGAATTGTGCCATCAGTGTAATGTAAACTCAGGATTGATATATATTGTTACCATGGGGTAGATGTGTAAACATAGGATTGATATTTGGTAATTATGGTATCATTATAATGTAAATGTGAGATTGAATTATTGTGGGATTGATATGTAAACATGAGGTCGATATTTTTGGTAATTATGGGATCGGTATAATGTAAACTTGGGATTGATATATCGTCACTATAGGATTAATATGTAAGCATAGGATTAATATTTGGTAATTGTATTATAATGTATGCTTGGGATTGATATATTGTCACTGTGAGATTGATATGTAACATGAGGTCGATATTTTTGGTAATTATGGGATCGATATAATGTAAACTTGGGATTGATATATCGTCACTATAGGATTAATATGTAAGCATAGGATTAATATTTGGTAATTTTATCATTTTAATGTAAGCGTGGGATTGATATATTGTCACTGTGAGATTGATATGTAAACATGAGGTCAATATATTTGGTAATTATTGGATCAGTAGAATGTAAACGGGGGATTGATATATAATCACTATGGGATTTACATGTAAACATGAGATCGTTAATTGGTAACTATCGGATCAGTAGAACGTTAAGATGGGATGTCTATAATATAAAAATTGAATTAATACATTCGTTTTAAACATATTTAACTATTTTCAAAATAAGCCTTAATTGATCTCGGGCTTTAAAGCAATTTGGCTGTTCCTCCAATTTGGTAATTATAACATCAGTATTCGGTATATATACAGATACACTTCGTTACTAGCCCAGTCTTGCCGAAAGCAAATGACACAACACTGCCTATTGGGACATTCGTAGCTCAAGTCGGGATTTACGAGTATAAATTTAACACGGGATCAATTTCTATAGACCATCTATGTAGATCATTTGTATGTGAACATGGATTTAATCCCCTATTGCGTGAACATGTGATCAGAAGTATATTTGCATCTTCCTCTCGCCCACCACCACAGCATTTGTCGATACATTCTGGAACATTCTGCTTTCTTGTATATATGCTGTCACCACCTGTGATCCGCTTGCCGTGGTACGGCAGTGCCTCTTAACGTTTTCTCTTCAGCCTTTCATGATGTAAAATAATGCAATGAATATTTTCTCCCCATATGTCCACGTACCATATGACATATGATCCGATAGTTTCCAACTTCATGCTCCAAAAGTCACATAAAAAAACAGTGATATATCACATAAATTTGATTTTCTAAATGGTTGTATATTATACGAGTTCTATTGGCAAACCCAGCTCGTGGCTAGTTAGAGACAGCCAATGAGACACTCTATCGGGCTGTCGCTCTGTTAGCTCCACAGTTAGGCTGTCATTCCATCACTCAGTGTCTCAGTTAGTCCATGAGGTATCCCTCAGTAAAACCCTCACCGATTACATCAGTTAGTCTCTCACATCAACTCTTCACTCTAATCAACTTACCAGTTAAGCATCAATTAGATCCTATATTATTACGTCAGTGAGCACTTCAGTTAACCCATAAGTTTTATTGAATGTTCCTACCCCAGGGCAAACTGCCACTAAATTATTTCGAAGCACATTCCATGATATACACGCTTTCAGTAATTGTGCGTTGTAACTCGCAAGACCAGTTGTATGGATTTTTACCTCCACATATCTTTGAGATGTCTTTAGATGACTTTTGTATCAGGAAAGAGAAACGCAAATCATAACTATCTTAAAAGGGATTGGGATGACTGTAGGTGAGGGTTAGTTGACCAGGTGTAAGTGACAATTGGGTAAGCTTAAATTAGATTGGGCCGAGTGTTCATGAAAGTTAGGGAAGCTCAAGTTAGCCTTGACCAAGTGTAAGAGGCAAGTTTAAGTTAAGGTTCACAAAGTCATCATGACAGTTGGCTAAACCAAAGTTATACTGGACCAAGTGTAAGAGTTGAGAAAGCTTAAGTTAGACTGGACCAAGTGTGAGATTTGGGCAAACTTGAATTAGACGGGACCAAGTGTAAGAGTTGGGCAAGCTTAAGTTAGACTGGATCAAGTGTGAGATTTGGGCATGCTTGAATTAGACGGGACCAAGTGTAAGAGTTGGGCAAGCTGATGTTAGACTGGACCAAGTGTGAGATTTGGGCAAGCTTGAATTAGACGGGACCAAGTGTAAGAGTTGGGCAAGCTTAAGTTAGACTGGACCAAGTTTGAGATTTGGGCAAGCTTGAATTAGACGGGACCAAGTGTAAGAGTTGGGCAAGCTTAAGTTAGACTGGACTAAGTGTGAGATTTGGGCAAGCTTGAATTAGACGGGACCAAGTGTAAGAGTTGAGCGAGCTTAAGTTAGACTAGACCCAGTGTGAGAGGCAAGTTTTAGCTAAGGTTCACAAAGCCATCATGAGAGTTGGGCATGCCAAAGTTAGACTGGACCAAGTGTGAGATTTGGGCAAGCGTAAGTTAGACTGGACCAAGTGTGAGAGTTGGGTAAGCCAAAGGTCGACTGGACCAAATGTAAAAGGTGGGCGAGCTGAGGTAAGAAACTTGGTTGCCTTTGGGGCTTTTAACTCGGTGACATTTACTTTTTATTTCTTCAAAGATAAATTTTTTACACGATTTTCATAACGTAAATTAAAATGTAAATGTAAAACGTGATTAAGTACTAACCTTATGCCGCCTATTGTCTTAACTTGAGGGCTTTCTGGCATTTTTTATATGTAATTTATAAATAATATCGTATTCATTCCCTTATTCCTTAATATATTCACTGGTGTCTATATCATTGTAGGTCTTGATTTCATGACCTCATATCGATGAAGTATCGTTAGTTTACTCACATATCTATTTAAGAGTTATTCTTTATTTTTAAAATCTTTTAATTTTCAAAGTAGTTTTTTCTAGTAGAGCTATTTATGTTATGCAGAGTGTATGATTTTATTGATTAATTTATCCAACAGCGCAGTACTGATTGGATTTTTATCAGAAATTTTAACGTTTATGCGACAGTAACCATATCATCACAGTGATGTAACAGTAACCACATCGCAACATTTATGTAGCACTAACCATATCATCACAGTGATGTAACAGTAACCATATCGCAACATTTTCGTAATGGTTACCATATCGTAATATTTATGTAACAGTAACCATATCACAGTGATGTAACACTAACCATATCGTAACTTTTATGTAACAGTAACCACATCACAACATTTATGTAACAGTAACCATATCATCACAGTGATGTAACAGTAACCATATTGCAACATTTTCGTAACGGTTACCATATCGTGATATTTATGTAACAGTAACCATATGGTAACATCTAGCAGTAACCGTATCTTAACATTCATGTAACAGTAACCATATTGTAACATGTAACATTAACCGTAGCGTAACATTAATGTAACAATAATCATATCGTAACATCTATGTAACAGTAACTATATTGTATCTGTCCAGGAAAAAAAATTATAAACAATACACATTACAAAATCCTGGAGTCATCCAGAATGTTTCCAGGATTATATTCGAAAGCTAAAAGCTGTCAAATTGGATATTTCTTGGTTAGTTTGCGCCGAAGTTAGTCGCTCAAGCAGTTACCACTAACTACCTCCCTTAGTTTATTTGCTAAACTTTATTCCTGTTGGTAACGAGTTAACAGATATCATGTCACGCAGGGATTTTGCAAAAAAGGGTGAAGATTAAAAGCACCAAAACTGGCTCGCTCTTCCCAGTTACCTAGTTCCGGAGTTAGTCTATCGATTAGTTGACCCTAACTAACTCGTTAAAAAGTTACAAGATTGGTTCCCGGTAGTTGGTTCTGGAGTTACTCTCTCGATTAGTTAACCCTAACTAACTCATTCAAAAGTTCCAAGATTGGTTCCCGGTAGTTGGTTCTGGAGTTACTCTCTCGATTAGTTAACCCTAACTAACTCATTCAAGAGTTCCAAGATTGGCTTCCGCTAGTTGGTTCTGGAGTTACTCTCTCGATTAGTTAAACCTAACTAACTCATTCAAGAGTTCCAAGATTGGCTTCCGGTAGTTGGTTCCGGAGTTAGACCCTCAATTTGAGGACCCTAACTACCGTGTCATGCCGTATATTGTCAATGGTTTGATGATTAAAAGCTCCAGAACTGGCTCTGCTCAGTTTGTTAGTCCTGGAGTTAGTTGCTCAATAAGTCAAATGTAACTTTTGTGGTTACAAATTTAATTTTTCTTTGTTATTAATCGGATTTTTATGTGATTTACTACTTTTTTAGTTATAAATAGAGTTATGCCATTCCCAGTGTATCGGCAAAAATTTTCTATATATCACCCATGTTGTTGTGCTGTGTCTAAAAATAACAGCATTGTAGTGCTCAGCCTAACTGATTCGGTTAACAATGTACCTTCTCAATAATTTTAGTACTTGCGAATTAGGTCATTTCCAGAAGTTTCCGGAACATTCTATAGCTTATTTTCGTGTGTTCCATAAAACAAAAACTTTTACAGCAATAAAAACGCTGTTGGATTGTAAATATTGGAAAATAATGGTCACTACTGTTGATGTAACCACCACCCGCTCCTCCAGATCCAGAATGTATATAGCAATTGGGTGGGATCAGCGCCTGGGTCAACGTTGGCCCTTTACAAAACTAGCATATGTGGTTAACACGACAAACGGAGTAGCCTGATTAGTAACGGTGGGATTAATTTGATAGTTGATGAGTATTTATGGTGATATATTGTGATCGGATCATTAGAATTCAATCCACACGACGCTAGATCGATTTCCAGTGCGAACGATAAATAACTTTTGGCTTTTTTTGGCATAAGTAGCATAAATGCCTCATACCCCGTCTGCCCATGGGTTCTGCTTAGCCCTTGCAGCGTGGTTATGTAAAGGCTTGTTTCCCTCCGACGTTTCTAGATTTCGCACGCTCTCTGGATGGTCCATACGTCCTCTTACATCTGCGTTATCTCATCGAGTCCATATACGATATCATCGACAAGGTCAGATTTGAGTTTACGACGTATGTGGACTTCATGTAGGCGTTTGGCACCTGTTGGATGAACGGACGACAGTCAGCTGTTTGCCTAGAATCGTTTAAAGTGAAGAAAAGGGAACGCCTGACTGAGATAATGACTCCCTACGGCGTTTCGCCCACCGTTATTACTCAGGCCGATCCATTTGTCACGTTAAACCCAGCATATTAGGGCGAGTTTTGTCTAGGGTCAATATTGGCCCACGCAGTGATAATCATGGCCCATTGTTACATACATATGCTTACTTGAGATCTAACGTAGGCCCATCTAATTCATGTTTTCACAATCAGGTGTTTGAATTTCTGTTTTTATCCGAGATTTCTATAATAATATATAACCCTTTTATGTTTACCATACGTATCAATTACAAGTATTTATATAATAAAATCTTTAACGTGCTACGCAGATATATGCAATTTCGGGTATATTTTGGTGTATTTCGCGTTGTAAAATCTGACTAATGAGGTCGTTAAAATTCCTCGCACCCATTCCCTGTATATAAGGTACCAAGTGGCCTCATAAGGTCACGCGTTGCCAAGGTTATAGTGTTATTTTACCAGTATAGCCCATACACGGAGAATGGAGAATGTCTCATTTAATTGCAGTCGACCGATGTTTATGGCTTCTTTTTCATTTTATTACCTGCAGTTCTCGGGTTTCATGACCCAGTTTATGTTAACCGTCGTCCTCCTAACACAGGAAATATCCTTTCTTACTACACGTCGGATAGTGCTGTATGGCAAGTTAGGGGTTAAAAATCGGCTCTTACGTCGAGTGCATTTCATCAGGAAAAAGTTGGAAAAAAGTCCCAGTTTTTTCCAGCTTATTGCCGTTTTCATCGTGGACTATTTAGTTATAAAAAATACAAACACGACCCCTGTCCTAGTGATATAAACAACACGAGTTATAGTGTATTCTTCATCAGCCGTTACATTTGCATTAGCCGTATTTACAATATGGCTAACACAGCAACGCCAACCGCTTATATCAACGGTGATATTCCTTCCCTTCCGTGGTCAGTGGTCATAGACGTAGATAGTCCCACATCAGGTATGCAATGCAAGGCCACATATTAACAGATATTAGACTATTATTCAGGCTTCTTTATAAAAAATATAAAATATATATATATATTTATATGTAGTTAGATGTTATTTTTCAGATTTTTTAATGACAAGGAAGTACGAAATATTGTTATTACATAAAAATAATAGATACATTATTGTATACAGATTATGATTTTATTTTTCATCCAACCCGTTTTTGGAACTCTATTTCTATGACTGTTCCATGCCTAAAGACTCGGCATCAATTAATATAGCCATATTCAGAGTGAATTCTCGTCGTACATAGCATTTATGATGGACCTAGTGATTCAAAAAAACAGGAAGGAAATGAAAAAATCTGGCGCAAACCCAGGACCCCCCTGTGAGTGGCGTGGTGCGCTATTTATTTCCTTATTACTGACATTATGATAGGAACTAACTGACTTATTGTTTGAAACTCTTGACTGAAGTTTCATTAAAGAACTTGTCTTTTACACAGGAGATTTTCAAATTTATATCGCTATTATTGAACGGCTGCCGTGACATTTTGTGGCCCATCAAACATCTTAGCTGGATCATTACTATCTCTGGTAAAAATCAGCGAAATATCACCCTCCTCACTCAGTACAGCCATACTGTCACATACTTAAATATTAATTCCATTTTCCAGATGTCATTCCATAGCTTTATACTCGCTACTATTTACCTATTTAAGTAGATAAATATATTTTGCTTTTCTAACATGTATTGAAAAATTAACTCATTCATCCAACCACATTTTCATTGTCGATTTTGTTGTTTTATCCCATAAATATATGGTCTAATTCGTCTTCTGTCTGGCTAAGTGTAGACTGAATACATTTCACTGGTCAGCTTGGAAATATCAAAAGTCAGGTGCAGCTAAAAAATTACAAGAGCGGTTTTATTGACCTGAAATTCTGAATGGAAAATTCACTCAAATCAGAAATAGTAAATAATTCAACGTTTTATCTATATCCAGTTTCACCAAAATCTCATTTGTGTATATTTGTGAATCAGATTTTATGCGATTTTTCACTCTTAATAATGCGATTTATGGTAATTTATCGTCAATATTTTGTATATCAGGCTTGTTAGAGACTTCTATGGATGTTTTTTTTGTTCTCTAATTTATTAAATCTGATTCCACCGTTTAACAATCGCCAGGGTTTTGTGTTTATTATTGAGAATGTTAATGGTAGTGTATAAAATACAAAAATCATACAAGTATCTCAATTGTGCTGTACAGCCAAAATAAACGCTAGAATAAACAGAGTGGTAACAGCACTAAAATTACTGTATATAGACACTAGTAAACAGTTTTTAGATTTCGCTCAAAATTGGAAGTGACTTTGATGCATGCAGCGTTAGTGGAAGATTGTTCCATAACCTAGGACCAATGCTCATAAAGCACCTATGTTCGGAAGTGACTAATCTAAAATTGAACACCCTAGCTAGTAATTTGTCTCCTGACCTTGACTGTCTCCGTTGTTGATAAAATTATACAAGTGTATTAATGTAGGGTGGGGCAAGACCATGCAGTGCCATACACATATAGACAGGAAGTTTAAACTGGATATGTGTTGTTATCGGTAACCAATGAAGGGAATGTAACAATGGGGTGATGTGACATCTTCTATGCGCATCACTACACGAACAGCAACATTCCGAAGTCGTTGAAGTTTGCTAAGCCAAATATCAGGACAACCTATAAGAAGTGAATAAGAATAACCAATATGCTTGAAGTAACAAGACTGCGTGATAGAGGCAGCAATAGTCCAGGTGATGCGTTGATACTGAGAAATCGTCCGTTATCTGGGCATCTTCTTGTAAGGATCATCAACTATCGCCCATTGAGCGAAATGTTAATGTTGGTAGCCAATGTGGTTCTCTCAATAACTGGAGCGAAATGCACGGGAAGCCTATGACCTATGGTCTCCATCTCTGTTCCATTAGAGGTAGATGTTTTCACTGTGCATTCCTCTACAGATTCACCTGTGTGTATGCCATATGTAAGCTGTAAGGAAGCATTTGGAAGTAGTTGGACAAAGGTCAACTGTCAACCAAGACTACATGGCGTGAGAATCGAATCTGTATTTTCCGTGGTTTATGTCACAAAATATACCCATTCTCTGACGTATCACAAAGTAAGTGGGGATAGCCGCACGCTAGTCTGATGATAAACAAGGAATCGAAGGACAACACGTTTCAAGACTAACTACAACTTATTTCACAAGCTTTCGAATATCAATATTCTTTACTCATCACTTGATAAAGAATATTTAATTCTGAAAGCTTGTGAAGTGAATTATAGTTAGTCTAAAAAGGTGTTGTCCTTCGATTCCTTGTATCGCAAAGTATCTGTGCATTCACTGGCTTACTGAACAGAATCTGCGCATTGGATCAAGGAATCTAACTACAAAGGATATTCATATACATAAAAAGCAACAATTTTCCTGAAATTCAGGGTAGTTAAACAGTTCGACAAGCTGAGCGGCAGAGCACGAGTCGTCGGAATCGCAGAGATGGCGATCTCTAAGGATTCCTCCGAGATTCTCGTCACGCACTCACTCGGCTCGTGCATCGGCCTTACTCTCTTCGATCCAACCGCAGGCATCGGAGCCCTCGCCCACTTCATGCTCCCGTGCTCCAAACGAGCGGGACCGTACGGAGCCAACAAGACAGCGACCTTTGTCGACACCGGCCTGATGGTTCTTCTCGAGCAGCTACTCGCTGAAGGCGTATCAAGAGATTCGCTCGTTGTGATGATGGCGGGCGGTGCGTCCCCCCTCGATTGCACGAAACGACTCAAGATCGGCGAGCGCAATTGTACCGTTGCTCGGAAATTCTTATGGAAGAACGGCATCGTTTTAGCTGGCCAAGAAGTTGGTGGTAACGAGGCGAGAACGCTACGGCTTTACATGGGCAACGGCATGACTACCGTCACGAGCACCGAAGAGCACGAGATCCAAATCGATCGAGGAGTGATTCGTAATGGACGATGACTTGCGCGTGCTCGTAGTAGACGACTCTCGCGTCGTGCGTTCCGTGATCTCGCGGGCACTCGCACTATCAGGAGCATCAATTGCTCAAATTTTCGAGGCCGAGAACGGCCAAGAGGCAATGGCACTTCTTCGACACGAGGATGTCGATGTCCTCTTTACGGACCTCCACATGCCAGAAATGACAGGCATTGAGCTCCTTGAGGCACTTCAGAAGCAAGGGCGAACGGGGAAGCTGAACATCATTGTTGTGTCATCGGATGGTGCGCCCGCCCGCATAGAGGAGGTCCTAGCGAAGGGCGCGAACGCCTTCCTCAAGAAACCATTTCGGCCTGAAGAAGTTTTTGCCGCCATGAACCGGGAGAGTACATGAGAGCACTCGAAAACCATCTAGCCTTTGCCGACCACGTAGCAGCACTGCTCGAACAGGCGACGATGACCTTCGTCGAGCCAGTCGTCGAGCCAGTTAGCGAACCGGTCGGCGCAATGCCT